>JAJOZX010001958.1:645000-730000 GCA_023014485.1 Bathynomus jamesi | reverse complement strand
GTGATGCAACATCATATATACGAGTGTGTGTGTGTGTATGTATTATATATATATATGTGTGTGTGTGTGTGTGTGTGTGTGTGTATATGTCCTACAGTAAGATTATGAAACTTGTGATTTCATAAAATCCCTAGTAAGATTGCGAAACGAGTGATTTCGCGTAATTACTGTTTCACTCGGGGGCTTCAGGAAGTTAGGTTAGGTTAGGTAAAATTCTTAAGTATTTCAGTAACTTACTGAAGTCCCTGAGTGAAACAGTAACTAGGCGAAATTACTGAAAATGTCAGGGATTTCATGAAATCACTCGTTTCACAATATTACTCTAAGACATCCGAGGGTAATTCAATAAGTATCCGCACTTTTTATTTTCACAATTTTATTGTCACATCTGACAGATTATAAACACATCACTTCTCAACATAGTCTCCCTGTTTCTCAATACACTTAGTCCAGCGATCTACAAGCTTCCTAATGCCATCACAAAAGAATGATTTTGGCTGTGTGCGTAGCCAGTCATGCACCGCCTCCTTCAGGTCATCATCGCCTTGGAATCGCTGACCTCTCAAAGCGTCTTTTAGTGGCCCAAACAGGTGAAAATCCGAAGGTGTCAGGTCTGGATTGTAGGCTGGATGGTCGAGAACTTCAAATTTAAGTTCTTGAAGGCATTTTCTAGTCTGTGCAGCGGTATGAGGGTACGCATTGTTGTGTAACAGAATAACACCTTCCGACAATCTCCCTCTCCGTTTTGTGCGAATTGCTTGCTTTAACTCATTCCGAAGCATTTCAGAATACGATGCACTTGTTACTGTAGTTCCACGCTCTAGATAATGTTCAAGGATATCACCTCGTGTATCCCAAAACAGTGTTAGCATAACTTTACCTGTTGACGGCTGCGCTTTGAACTTCCTTGCAACGGAAGATGTTGGATGCTTCCATTGCATGCTCTGTCGTTTGCTGTCTGGTTCATAGTGATGGATCCAGGTTTTATCTCCAGTGATAATGCGCTCCAAAATGTTTTCACCTTCATTATGATACCGCGCCAAAAGACGAGAGCAGACGTCCATACGATAACGCTTGTGCTCTTCTGTCAACTGTTTGGGCACCCATCTTGCACAAACCTTGTGAAAGCCAAGAATGTCATGAACTATCGAATAGGCTGACCCTTGACTGATGTCTAATGAAGATGCAATTTCTTTTATTTGTCATACATGTCCGACCTTCCTTGAACATTTGAATCCACTCGTACACTCTTCGCCGTAATGACGCATTATTCCCATACTGAGCACATAAACGCGTGTGAATTTCAGCTCCTTTCACACCTTCTGCCCACAAAAAACGAACCACGGATCTCTGTTCTTCCAGAGTACAAATTGAAAGCAACGCAGCCATGCTCACTACTCGTACGATATGTGACAGCTAAGAGTAGCCTAAATAAGCCTATACTGTTGCTAGCCTAAATAAGCCTATAGTTATTACGAGCATATATTATATATACTATATTATCACTAAAATTAAAAGTTCGAATACTTATTGAAGTACCCTCGTGTGTGTGTGTGTATATATATATATATATATATATACCTTTCCTTTCGACCTTTCAACTGTTCCGCGCGATGATTCCTCATTTCACGAAGGTCAAGCTTGTCGCCCCTCCTCTCCAGTTGGCTTGGTGAAGTAGTGAGTTGGTTTCTTGTACTCTCCACCTTACATAGCCACGTACGCCCAGCTCATCGGGGATTGTTCTGAGCCAGGTGTCTAGTCTTCTTTTGAAGATATCCACTATAACCCAATTCGTGTTCCTTAGGTCTTTGGGCAGCTGATTAAACAGTTTTGGTCCTCTCACACAAAACTATTTTCTTTCAGGGTTAAGATGTTCCCTGTCTAGCCTTTAATTTGGGAACACGACACAGTCTTCCTTTTCTACTTCCCACTGTTGTTTGGGGAGTTACAGGGTTCAGAGTAAGATTAGGGACTAGTTTCTCCATTATTTTCCAAGTGTAAATAATGGTGTATCTCTCTCTCCTCCTTTCCAGTGAATATAGGTTTAATTCGCGTAACCTTTCCCAGTAATTTAGTTTTTTGCACCCCTTGATCTTGGCTGTGAAGCTTCTCTGAATCCCGTCTAGTTCTCTAATGTCTTCTTTTTTATAGGGGCATGTTAGGACTGCGCAGTATTCCAATTTGGGTATGATTAGTGTTTTCAGTAGAGGAATCATTATATTCCTATCCCTTCGTTTGAAGGTTCTCAGTATCTGCCCAGTTACTCTCTTTGCTCTCTTTACTGCTATCTTATTTTGTGTTTCAAATTTCACATCATCAGTCATTACAACCCCTAAGTCTTTTGCTTTAGAATTTCTCTGAATTTCCTGTCCATTTGGTGTATAATATTCCATGGATTTTAGGTCCTCCTTTTCCGTACCGTAACAGCTGAAATTTTTCAGTGTTAAACTTCATATTGTTGTCTTCCGTCCACTTGTAGATTCTGTTCATGTTTGTTTGTAGAGATCCTGTATCTTCTAGGTTTCTTATTTTTCTACTGATCTTCGTGTCATCGGCAAAGGATGTTACTGTAATGTCTCTGGTAACGTCCTCATCTACGTCAGTTAGCATGATTATGAAGAGTAGTGGAGTTAATACTGTTCCTTGTATTACTGAGCTGAGGACCTCTGATTCTGATGAAGATGCTCCTTTTACTGTAACGACTTGCTGACGCTCACTCAGGAAATTATATATCCATTTCCCTCCTTTTCCTGTTATTCCCATATACTTCAGTTTATGTATTATGATTCCATGGTTACACTTGTCGAACGCTTTCGAAAAGTCTGTGTATATTACAGCATATTTTCATTACTTTCCAGTGCATCAATAATGTTGTTTTAGTGTTCCATTAGTTGTGATAGCATGATCTGCCTGACCGATATATATATATGAGAGAGACCGGTTGTTCGTAGAGAACCATATTTGTAAGATGAAAAGGCACCCATGTTACAGAAGAAATAATTTATGAAATTACTAAACGTTTCGGAAAAAACACTTTCCATCTTCAGTAGCTAAAATATTAAAGTAAACATTAAACTAATAAATAAGTCTAAAAATAAATTTAAAACAAACATGAGAGCACAATTTTGCCCTACTAGCTGGCTTGGCAGTCAGCACACGTAAATAGATAAACCGAAGAGGACTTAAGTAGCTTGGAAAAGTTTCTTTGGGTCGCGAAATGCTTTGACTGGAACGTGAGTTTATTCTTACAACCCAGAAGTTACACTGGGGGAAAATTCCAGTGAAAAGAAATTTCAGTCGTTGTTCACCAATATTCCAGTTCACAAAACTACCAATTATTTGTGATAAACGTTTTAGATCTACTGATAATGTGATGGGTATGGACAAAAACAGTTTTCATAGATTAATAGACTCGTCAGTGGCTGATACTGTGTTTGTTTTCAATAAAGAACTATACATACATTTTTATATAAAACTGTCCAAATGTGTGGTGTGTGTGTGTGTGTGTGTGTGTGTGTGTGTGTGTGTGTGTGTGTGCGTGCGCGCGCGCGCTGCACAGTTGACAGTATGGCTATGTGGGGTCATCCCTCCTTTTGCTAGTTTTTTAATGTCACCATAAAGAATCCTGAATTCAAGACTGTCTTCCTGAATTTTATCCTGTTATATATAAACGTTGTGTAGACGATTGTTTTGTAGTGTTTAAGGAACAAAATGATGCACACTCTCTTTTGAATTATCTCATCACCGCCATTCTAATATTAAATTTACACTTGAAAATGAACATGACCACAAACTGTCCTTTTTGACATTACAGTTCATACCAGTGATGTAGTCGAGACCACCATCGCCGAGACCGAGACCGAGACCTAAGCACCCGAGACAGAGACCAGAGGAAAAGGTCTTGAGACTGGTCTCGAGTCCTACATCACTGGTTCACACACTCAAAATTAATCCTAAATTTAGAACTTAAACTTCTTTTTGATGGTGCATTCTAGGGGAAGTTTTTCCTTCTTTTGGGTATCAAAGCTTCTTGTCAGATGCTATAATAACTCCTTTTAATGATACATAACTTCTTTAGATAGAAGAAATGGTATTCAAAACTTCTTTTTGAGTGATTTGAGACAATAGTAAATAATAGTTTGCGGGAAGTCTTTATTTCTTATGAAGGGTTCCTGATCTTTTTTCCACCTTTGTGTACCACCTCATCGAGTACTATTTTAATTACAGCCTTTTTTCATTTCAAAATCTCGAGCCTGAAAACTAGAATATCGCGAGCTTCCTCATTTGTTCCAATTGGTATTTTTTTCATGATGAAATTTCATACTTACATAATTCCTTTACTGTGAACCTATTTCCCTTCTCAAAGTTAATAAATTCCTTCACAGTATATTTCATACAACTTATCCAGTATCTAAATTTTCAGTTTACGTAAAACGCCCATATTTGGGTACATCTTACCTCAAACTTGTTTCTTCCTTGAAATCTCCTTTCACGGGGCTTTCCCCCATTATAACTTCCCGGTTATAGGAATAAATTCACGTTCCATTCAAAGCATTTTGCGTCACAAAGAAACCCTTCCAAACTCCTTAACACTCTAGCGCCCAGTGTCACTTTACTGATTTTGTTCTGGTTAACGCCAGACGATTTTATTCAGTCTCGGAAAAGACCTTCGGGCAATAAAGGGTTAAAGTCCTCTCTGATTTATCTATTTACGCGTGCTGACTGCCAAGCCAGGTACGTGGGGCAAACATCCCTACAATTTAAACGAAGAGTGGACAAACATAAAGGTTTCTCACGCAGAACCAACAGACCCGTATCTCACCCAGAACACTCACTCGTCTGTCGGTTTACATTCAGAACAGTTTCCTCATCCATTTGGACTCAAAGACTTTGAAATACTTTCATCTGACTAAACGTCTTGAGATTTAAAGATTTTACAAATACTATACTCGTATATTCATAAAATGAAACCATCCATGAACGAACAATCTTCTTCAATTAAACTATTCATCCTTTAAAGAACAAACTTACCAATTCCTTGTTTTTTACCTTATGTTTTCATCCAGTTGCTCTCTGGGATTGCCACGCTGAAAGTTGAATCTCTACTTGGGTGTCATCTTAAGTAATTCAATATAGTATCTTAAAATTATTGTGCTCTCGTGTATTGCTTTAAATATATTTTACATTTTGCTTATTAGTTTAGTGTTTATTATAACATTTTAGCTACTTAAGATGGAAACTGGTGTTTCCGAAACTGGTGTTTCCGAAACGTTTAATTAACTACAATAAATGATTTTTTTACTGCAACGTCAGTCCTCCTTTTCATCTTGTGTATATATACATATATATATAAATTCGTTCGAAATGGTTCTTCCCAAAATGTTATGATAATTCTTGGCAATTTACAAAAACCTCAAAAATATAAATGGTAAAATAATAGCAACCGCCATCAAACGACTCTGCGTTAAATAAATATTTTTCCTGATTAACGCTTCTCTAGAGAATAAGATATACTACATTTTTGTAGTCTTCAGATAATAAAATCACCTTTTTATATTCTCTTGAGAATAAGATTACCTTTTATATTCTTTTGAGAATAAGATTAGTTTTTATATTCTCTCGAGAAAAAAAATTATTAATATAAATATACTGTTTATATTGTATCTTCGTATAATCTCTTATATTATTATAGGTCCACAATTCAAATAAATTTGTGGAAATGATATTTTCAAGTTGATAAATTATGTTAAATGCTATTATTATCATCTCGTATCTTTCTTTGCGAAAGGGAGTGTTTTGTTTTGAGTTTTGAATGCGTAATAAGGACTTTGATGAATATTAAGCTATTATTATAAGAAAGATTTCAGTAACCTGTCACACGCAGAGAGACGCGGGTCTTCTTAGATTAACGGGCCAACTTTAGTATAATTAGTACACTAAACTACAAACCGAGACTGTTCTAAATAAGTACATTTAATTTCTATACTGTTTTAATAAATCTGAGAAATATGTACGATGGAATTGCATTCTGTATCAAACAAGGAAGAATATTATATTTAGAGCGAAAATTTAATCTAAATTATGACATTATAAATAATATTAATATGAATATGAATATACTGTAATAATTATGTCTTGCCGAAATATGCGTAAATTTAAGTAATGATAAACAGGAATATAACTTATGTATATAATAATAACTGTAAGGAATAGAAAAAATTAAATGAAATATATATAAATTTGTTACAATGAATGGACGGTATAATTACAAATAGAACTTGTATACTGTACATATATATATATATATTTTTTTTTTTTTTCATGAAAAAATAATTACATATAGAACTTATAAGATAATAATGCTTACTAACAAAGTGTATATATGAACACATTGAGAAACATCCTAGCTTATTATATACTGTACATTGCCAGATAGCAAAACAGGTTTCAAATAAATGCTTAATTAAATATTACATGCACACTCTGAATGTATAATATTAGCACAATATAATTAAGATTTTTTGCGACTTACAAAACATATTTAACTTTGATTTTAATGTTGGGCATCTAAAAAAAAGAGTTAATTTATTTCAATTTAACATGAAGATTATATAATTTCAGTATAATGTTAACTGAGGATTATTCTTATTTCGATACAGTTAACAATCTATTAAGCTGTTAAAGTTAGCAGTTAAAATTGTTAAGAAATAATGCTGGTATTTTTATAAGATAAATTATTGTGTATTTGTTTTCAGTTTATATATAAATATATATATATTACTTGGTGTAAATAAAATTTTTACAATTCTGCTGATTCACCTTTGGAAAAAACACTAAAAATTTATTTTTATTATACTTTCCAAATACTACTACAGGAACGTTACAAAAAGTAGATGGAAAGTACAGTAGTCACTTAGATTCCGTAAGAATATATATATTATATATATATATATATATAATATACCTTACAACCTTACAAGGTTCCACGTGATGATTTCTCATTTCGCGAAGGTCAAGCGTGTCGCCCCTCCTCTCGAGTTGGCCTGGTGAGGTAGTGAGTTGGATTCTTGCGCTCTCCACCTCACATAGCCAGGTACGCCCGTCTCATCGGGGATTGTTCTGAGCCAGGCGTCAAGTCTTCTTTTGAAGATTTCCACTGCAACTCCCTTCGTGTTTCTTAGGTCTTTGGGCAACTGATTAAATAGTTTTGGTCCTCTCACTACAAAACTATTTTCTTTCAGGGTTGGATGTTCCCTGTCTCGCCTTCAATTTGGGAATACGACACAGTCTACCGCTTCTACTTTCCACCGTTGTTTGGGGAGTTATGGGATTCAGAGTAAGATTACGGACTAGTTTCTCCATTATTTTCCAAGTGTAAATAATGGTGTATCTCTCTCTTCTCCTTTCCAGTGAATATAGGTCTAGTTCTCGTAACCTTTCCCAGTAATTTAGTTCTTTGCACCATTGATCTTGGCTGTGAAACTTCTTTAAATCCACTCCAGCTGTCTAATGTCTTCTTTTTTATATGGGGATGTTAGGACCGAGCCGTATTCCAGTTTGGGTATTATCAGGGTTTTCAGTAGAGGGATCATTACATTCCTATCCCTTCGTTTAAAAGTTCTCAATATCTGACCCGTTATTCTCTTTGCTCTGTTTACTGCTATCTTATTTTGTGTTTCAAATTTCGCATCATCTGTCATTACAACCCCTAAATCTTTTGCTCTGGAATTTCTCTGGACTTCCTGTCCATTTGGGGTATAATATTCCATGGACTTTAATATATATATATATATATATATATATATATATATATATATATATATATATATTATATATTATATATCTATATAATATATATATATATATATATGAAGTAGAAGGTTCGAGACAGCAGTTGCGAAAAACTTTTTTACGCATAGAATAGTAAATAGCTGGAATAGTTTGCCGGTAGAAGTAATTAGTAGCACGTCTATAAATGTTTAAGAATCGATTGGACGCGCATGTTGATAGAAAGGGTATAGTTTAAGGTAGTAAAATTAAGGCTTTGTGGGGATAGATCCCACAGCTCAACACAAGTGTTGTGGGATATAGGGAGGCAGCGTCTTGGGTTAGGGGATACTCTCTGTCCTTACACACCCCATTTAAAGAGATTCCTCTGCCGAGCGGTGCCACCCATAGTACTGTGAGGTATTGAAAAACTCATGTTCTTCACTTGCCCCACAAACACCTTTAAATGGGAGACCCATAATGGGTGCACACACATTTCTACATTACTGTACAGTCTTTACAGCCACACCTACACTTTTCCTCGTAAGTGTATATATTGAATGTATATGGTTGTAAATTTGACTTGGTCCGCAATCGATATGAACCGTGACTTGATGGATACCGTAATGAAATTGACTGGATTCTTTGGATCTGATATATTTGCATGTCCGTTATAATATATATAGAGTATAACATATTTGTGGATAGTAGTCTATTATGACTTGATCCTCTGGATCGAGAGATTCTATCTTTAGTTTTAAATCGATAATTAATTATTTTTAAATTGATAATGTATATGGTTGTAAATTTTGACTTGGTCCGCAATCGATATGGATCGTGACTTGATGGATACCGTAATGAAATTGACTGGATTCTTTGGATCTGATATATTTGCATGTCCGTTATAAATAGATATAGAATGTAACATATTTGTGGATAGTAGTCTATTATGACTTGCTCCTCTGGACCGAGAGATTCTATCTTTAGTTTTAAACCGATAATTAATTATTTTTAATTGATAATTATTTAGTTTCGTAAAAATTGGTCGTTGCCAATTTACCGGCAGTTTTTAAATAAGTTTCTTATGTTCTTGTGGTTCGGAACCCACGTAAAATTGTAGGTCCCCTCCGCCACCACGGAGGACATACACAATACACGATTACGAACACAGTTAGGTAGACCAGCCATGAGTGGATCCTAGGGTCTTTGTTGGTCTGAAACATTATAACATTATAACATTATATATATATATATATATATATATATATATATATATATATATATATATATATATATATATATAATGTTATAATGTTATAAGTTTCAGACCAACAAAGACCCTAGGATCCACTCATGGCTGGTCTACCTAACTGTGTTCGTAATCGTGTATTGTGCATGTCCTCCGTGGTGGCGGAGGGGACCTACAATTTTACGTGGGTTCCGAACCACAAGAACATAAGAAATTTATGTAAAAACTGCCGGTAAATTGGCAACGACCAATTTTTACGAAACTAAATAATTATCAATTTAAAACTAATTAATTATCGATTTAAAACTAAAGATAGAATCTCTGGATCAAGAGGATCAAGTCATAATAGACTACTATCCACAAATGTTACACTCTATATCTATTTATAACGGACATGCAAATATATCAGATCCAAAGAAGCCAGTCAATTTCATTACGGTATCCATCAAGTCACGGTCCATATCGATTGCGGACCAAGTCAAAATTTACAACCATATACATTACAATATATACACTTACGAGGAAAAGTGTAGGTGTGGCTGTAAAGACTGTACAGTAATGTAGAAATGTGTGTGCACCCATTATGGGTCTCCCATTTAAAGGTGTTTGTGGGGCAAGTGAAGATCATGAGTTTTTCAATACCTCACAGTACTATGGGGGGCACCGCTCGGCAGAGGAACCTCTTTAAATGGGGTGTGTAAGGACAAAGTATCCCCTAACCCAAGACGCTGCCTCCCTATATCTCCCAACACTTGTGTTGAGCTGTGGGATCTATCCCCACAAAGCCTTAATTTTACTACCTTAAACTATACCCTTTCTATCAACATGCGCGTCTAATCGATTTTTAAACATGTTTATAGACGTGCTACTAATTACTTCTACCGGCAAACTATTCCAGCTATTTACTATTCTATGCGTAAAAAGTTTTTCGCAACTGCTGTCTCGAACCTTCTACTTGTCAACTTACACCCGTTATTTCTAGTCCTATTATATTGAGATATTTCGAAAAAGCTATCTCTATCTACGTTATCAAACCCATTCATAATTTTGAAAACCTGGATTAGATCACCCTTAACCTCCTAGTCTCGAGAGTAGTCAATTTTAACTCCTTAAGCCTATCCTCGTACGACTTTGACCTAAGAGACGGAATCATCTTAGTTGCTCGTCTTTGAACTCTTTCGATTTTGTCTATATCTTTGCGCATATGCGGATTCCAAATTTGGACCGCGTACTCCAAATGGGGTCTAACTAATGATTTATAAAGAGGAACTATAATATCGCGCGATTTGTACTCAAAATTTCGAGCTATAAAACCTAACACTTTGTTCGCCTTATTGACCGCTGCTGTACTTTGTTTCGCTACTTTTAAATCACCAGTGACTATAACTCCTAAATCTTTTTCCTGCTCTACGCTTGTTAAATCTTTCCCTGACATACTATACGCAAAATTACCGTTACGCGAACCTATATGCAAAATTTTGCACTTATCCACGTTAAATCTCATTTGCCATGTGAGTGACCAATCAACAATTTTATTCAGATCTTCCTGAATTTACCTCTATCTTCGTCATTAATCGCCCTACCACCAGCCTTCGTGTCATCCGCAAACTTTGAAACTGTACTGACTAGGCCGACATCTAAATCGTTAATATATATAAGAAAAGCAAGGGGCCCAATACAGAACCCTGAGGAACGCCACTCGCTACATTAGCCCAGCACGACTCCGCTCCATCAACGACCACCCTCTGTTTCCTGCCTCGCAACCACTCTTCTAGCCAATTTATTACTACACCCCTGATTCCATGAGCCTTAGTTTTTTCAATGAGTCTTTTGTGCGGCACGGTGTCAAACGCTTTTTGAAAATCTAAATACACTACATCAACCGCCCGATGTCTATCGTAAACGTCAACCACGCTTTGGAAAAATTCCAAAAGATTAGTTAAGCAAGATTTGTTTCGCCTAAAACCGTGCTGCGTATTTCTAACCAGATTATGCACTTCTAAGTGTTCGACTATACGATCCCTAATTATTGATTCCAGTAGCTTACCTACAACAGACGTTAAACTGATTGGCCTATAATTTCCCGCCGCACCTTTTCGCCTTTCTTAAAGATAGGTGTTACGTTTGCTAACTTGAAATTATCTGGTACGCACCCCTCAGAAATAGACGCATTAAAAATCTTTGTTAGCGGCACAACAATGCTATCTTTTAATTCTTTTAGTTGTATGGGATATATGGAATCCGGACCCGGTGATTTACGCGTTTTCATTTTATCAATATAGCGCATTACTTCCCCTTCACTAACGACAATATTATCCAAAATATTACCATTATCAAAGGTATTATGTCTATGACCGTAGGGATATTCGTTACATCTTCTATAGTAAAAACTGACGTAAAAAATTCGTTTAGCAAGGTAGCCATTTCCTTGTTTTCAGAGACTAGATCTCCATTTACATTTTCAATGGACCTAAGACACTTTTTACTGGATTTCTATTATTGACGTATTGAAAGAATCGCTTATATATATATATATATATATATATATATATATATATATATTATATATTTTTTTCTCGAGGATAGCTTTCTTATTCAAAAGGTTGGGAACCTACGAGGTTGGACAGTATTTTAGATTTAGTAATAACTACGGATGATAGGCTAATTACTGATCTTCAAGTAATAGAACCGTTGAGCAATAGCGATCACAATATGGTAGAGTTTGTCCTCTCAGTAAATCACTCGAAACCAACTAACTCGACTAAAATTCCTAGCTTCCAGCACGCAGACTTTAGTAAATTTCGAAATAAATTTTCACACGTCAATTGGGAAAACGTAATGGGGAACTCCAACGCAAAACTAATGTGGGAATCGTTCGTAACGGTATTTAGGACTATAAATGAGGAATGTGTACCGTACAAAATTAAGCGTGCGAAAGTAAACAACAAGCCCTTGTGGTTTACTTCTAGAGTAGGAGACATTATAAAGAGTAGAGATAGGGCTTATAGGCTATACAAGTGCGATAAAGAAAATCTGTTGTTACGAAACAACTACATATCTCTAAGACGTGAAGCTAAAAGTGTAATAAAAAAGTCAAAACGCGAATTTGAAATCTCCATAGCTCGTGACGGTAAAGAAAACCCCAAGCGATTCTTTCAATACGTCAATAATAGAAATCCAGTAAAAAGTGTCTTAGGTCCATTAAAAAATGGAAATGGAGATCTAGTCTCTGAAAACAAGGAAATGGCTACCTTGCTAAACGAATTTTTTACGTCAGTTTTTACTATAGAAAATGTAACGAATATCCCTACGGTCATAGACATAATACCTTTTGATAATGGTAATATTTTGGATAATATTGTCGTTAGTGAAGGGGAATTAATGCGCTATATTGATAAAATGAAAACGCGTAAATCACCGGGTCCGGATTCCATATATCCCATACAACTAAAAGAATTAAAAGATAGCATTGTTGTGCCGCTAACAAAGATTTTTAATGCGTCTATTTCTGAGGGGTGCGTACCAGATAATTTCAAGTTAGCAAACGTAACACCTATCTTTAAGAAGGCGATAAAGGTGCGGCGGGAAATTATAGGCCAATCAGTTTAACGTCTGTTGTAGGTAAGCTACTGGAATCAATAATTAGGGATCGTATAGTCGAACACTTAGAAGTGCATAATCTGGTTAGAAATACGCAGCACGGTTTTAGGCGAAACTAATCTTGCTTAACTAATCTTTTAGAATTTTACCAAAGCGTGGTTGACGTTTACGATAGACATCGGGCGGTTGATGTAGTGTATTTAGATTTTCAAAAAGCGTTTGACACCGTGCCGCACAAAAGACTCATTGAAAAAACTAAGGCTCATGGAATCAGGGGTGTAGTAATAAATTGGCTAGAAGAGTGGTTGCGAGGCAGGAAACAGAGGGTGGTCGTTGATGGAGCGGAGTCGTGTTGGGCTAATGTAGCGAGTGGCGTTCCTCAGGGTTCTGTATTGGGCCCCTTGCTTTTTCTTATATATTAACGATTTAGATGTCGGCCTAGTCAGTACAGTTTCAAAGTTTGCGGATGACACGAAGCTGGGTGGTAGGGCGATTAATGACGAAGATAGAGGTAAAATTCAGGAAGATCTGAACAAAATCGTTGATTGGTCAGTCACATAGCAAATGAGATTCAACGTGGATAAGTGCAAAATTTTGCATATAGGTTCGCGTAACGGTAATTTTGCGTATAGTATGTCAGGGAAAGATTTAACAAGCGTAGAGCAGGAAAAAGATTTAGGAGTTATAGTCACTGGTGATTTAAAAGTAGCCAAACAAAGTACAGCAGCGGTCAATAAGGCGAACAAAGTGTTAGGTTTTATAGCTCGAAATTTTGAGTACAATCGCGCGATATTATAGTCCCTCTTTATAAGTCATTAGTTAGACCCCATTTGGAGTACGCGGTACAATTTTGGAATCCGCATATGCGCAAAGATATAGACAAATCGAAAGAGTTCAAAGACGAGCAACTAAGATGATTCCGTCTCTTAGGTCAAAGTCGTACAAGGATAGGCTTAAGGAGTTAAAATTGACTACATTCGAGACTAGGAGGTTAAGGGGTGATCTAATCCAGGTTTTCAAAATTATGAATGGGTTTGATAACGTAGATAGAGATAGCTTTTTCGAAATATCTCAATATAATAGGACTAGAAATAACGGGTGTAAGTTGACAAGTAGAAGGTTCGAGACAGCAGTTGCGAAAAACTTTTTTACGCATAGAATAGTAAATACCTGGAATAGTTTGCCGGTAGAAGTAATTAGTAGCACTTCTATAAACATGTTTAAAAATCGATTAGACGCGCATGTTGATAGAAAGGGTATAGTTTAAGGTAGTAAAATTAAGGCTTTGTGGGGATAGATCCCACAGCTCAACACAAGTGTTGTGGGATATAGGGAGGCAGCGTCTTGGGTTAGGGGATACTCTCTGTCCTTACACACCCCATTTAAAGAGATTCCTCTGCCGAGCGGTGCCCCCCATAGTACTGTGAGGTATTGAAAAACTCATGATCTTCACTTGCCCCACAAACACCTTTAAATGGGAGACCCATAATGGGTGCACACACACATTTCTACATTACTGTACAGTCTTTACAGCCACACCTACACTTTTCCTCGTAAGTGTATATATTGTAATGTATATGGTTGTAATTTTGACTTGGTCCGCAATCGATATGGACCGTGACTTGATGGATACCGTAATGAAATTGACTGGATTCTTTGGATCTGATATATTTGCATGTCCGTTATAAATAGATATAGAGTGTAACATATTTGTGGATAGTAGTCTATTATGACTTGATCCTCTGGATCGAGAGATTCTATCTTTAGTTTTAAATCGATAATTAATTATTTTTAAATTGATAATGTATATGGTTGTAAATTTTTACTTGGTCCGCAATCGATATGGACCGTGACTTGATGGATACCGTAATGAAATTGACTGGATTCTTTGGATCTGATATATTTGCATATCCGTTATAAATAGATATAGGGTGTAACATATTTGTGGATAGTAGTCTATTATGACTTGATCCTCTGGATCGAGAGATTCTATCTTTAGTTTTAAATCGATGATTAATTATTTTTAAATTGATAATGTATATGGTTGTAAATTTTGACTTAGTCCGCAATCGATATGGACCGTGACTTGATGGATACCGTAATTAAATTGACTGGATTCTTTGGATCTGATATATTTGCATGTCCGTTATAAATAGATATAGAGTGTAACATATTTGTGGATAGTAGTCTATTATGACTTGATCCTCTGGATTGAGAGATTCTATCTTTAGTTTTAAACTGATAATTAATTATTTTTAAATTGATAATTATTTAGTTTCGTAAAAATTGGTCGTTGCCAATTTACCGGCAGTTTTTACATAAATGTCTTATGTTCTTGTGGTTCGGAACCCACGTAAAATTGTAGGTCCCCTCCGCCACCACGGAGGACATACACAATACACGATTACGAACACAGTTAGGTAGACCAGCCATGAGTGGATCCTAGGGTCTTTGTTGGTCTGAAACATTAACATTATAACATTATATATATATATATATATATATATATATATATATATATATATATATATATATATATATATATAAAATGCTTTTTTTATGATTATTTTCGATACTTTCCTGTTATCCCTGACCCCAGACTTTTTGCCAGATTCGGACGCCACTTGTCAGATTACGAAATTTCATTGCCAAATTTTTTTTTTTAAATGTTAAGTAACTAACCTAACCTAACCCAACCCATGGGTAGGTTAGGTTAGGTTAGGTTTGGTTAGTTAACAGTTAAAAAAAAAAAATTGCCAATGAAATTTGGCAATCTGGCAAGTGGCGTACGAATCTGGAAAAAAGTCTGGGGTCCGGGATAACAGGAAAGTACCTTATTTTCTTCTAAATATAAAATTCTTAAATGCAAAGTTTTACCTATAAAATGTTGTTTAATAAAACTGTAGCGTACATCAAAACTATAAATACCCGATATGTTAATTTCTAACACTGAGTGACCTTGTGGGATGAAGACTGCGCATTGCGTGGGAGCTCTCGCTGTCGTCGATTCGAATGTGGTATGTGGAAAAATGTTTATATACTCGTTTCTTTACATATAATATGTATAACTAAATACATGGTAGTTAAGTTTGAGTTAAATAAGTTCTAGTATAAAAATTAATTTTTTAGCTTCATCTGGTAAGTTGGAACGGAACTAAATCCAAAATAAACTTAATTTGTGTTTTATATTTTTTTGGTGGTTTCTCACGCTTCGTTGTACTTTCCACGTACCAGGACTAGAGTAAAGTTGCCAATGGTCGCGCATCGGTCCTAATGTCGCGCATTTGACTTGAAAAAAAAATTCCCACAAAATACCGTTACAGTGAAGGAAATAAAATTGATGCGAAACATTACTTCAATTGAAGTTACTAGAACGAAATAACGTATAAATATCGAAGTTACTAGAAGTAATGTTTCGCATTTTAAGTCAAATGCGCGACATTAGGACCGATGCGCGACCATTGGCAACTTTACCCTGTAAAAAGAGAGTTCGGGAAGTATATTTAATGTCAGATGTACTCTCGGGCATTTGAGATCGTTTGGAGCTTGGATACTTCTCGTGTACGTTACAAATACTTCATAATTCGAAAGTTCATTTAATGTCAGATATACGTTCGGATTTGTAAGTAGATGACGTTACATTAGGGTGGATCGATTTTACATTTTTTTCGATTTCCATATTCTAATAGAGACAAAAACTTGCGCATGCATGAGAAAATAGCCTCTGCAAAATCTTAGCTTAATAGGTAATCATCTTCTGCCCCCGGCAGAGCGATGAAAATCATATTTTAGTAGTAAAAACGTATTTTTCTTATAATTTTTAAAATATTTCAATATGCATCAAAATTATTCCTAATAACTATAAAGTCGATGAAAAAGACCTCATATGATCGTTTTTCCAAGCGCGTTGTCCTACGTTAATAATCTTTTGCCCCCGGCAACAACGTCAAATGTTGAAAAAATAGGTAATTTATATACATATTTTCAGATCGGCTCTTTGTCTTAAATAATGCATTTGTATATTTCCCATAGCATTTATATCGTTGCTTAGGCATGAAATAACACACACACATGCCTATTACACGGTAATGAATTATCACTGCGACACCTCATTCAAGACTTGGACGGCAAAACAACTGGGCCAATGGGCTTTACTGGACCAGTTGGAAAACAACTGAACGACTGCGAAAAACTTCCAATTAGAGAATTCGATGCCATTCCATCTCCCGACATTGACATAGATGATGCCGAGTTGAGCACTGACCAAAAATATTTGTTAGGCATCTACAGAGCAGTGTCGAGCGGTAGCTGCTCTTCAGCTCTCGCGGCTCGAAATCCAGGTAAGATGGCGCATTCCAGGTGGCTGACAACAGCAAATAGATTTCTGCGCCTCTATGTTTCAACCAGTGAACCCTCCAGCACCTTCAACGAAATTGTGCGATTCATTATGACAGTTTACGCACCAATTTGGTTTAAGATAAAGAAAAACTCCAGTTTCACTGAGGGCGCAAAACATTTTTTCGAAATGATGCGTCTCTCTCAGACCATGCCTCAAAGATCTAAGACAATGCCAACAAAGTCCTCCGTAGAAATTCTTTCTTTGCTCACCCAGAAAATATTTTGATCTCCATGCTACATGCCGATGAGCAACACATAAGAGAATTGGGATGGAGAAGAATATTAAAAGCACGATCAAAACAATCACCAGCGGGGAAATTCGAGCCTTCGCCATGCCTGAGCTGCTCTACGATAGTCAAAACTATTACGAAATGATCAACTGGCAAACGGCTGAGGTGACCGAACCCCCGTTACAAAAACAATACCTGATACCCGAATAAAAGAGTTTGTTGAGACGGGAGACCAGCCTGATGGACTGATCCCACTATTCCCTTGTCATACTCAAGCGGTCGAGAGACTCATCAAATTAGTAACCGAAGCCTCTGCCTGTCTGCCAGTGTAAGTGGAATAGAAGAGAGGGACGGATTCATCCGCTCCCGTCTTCACTCCCGAACAAAAATTCCACGATTTGATTCTAAGAAAGATTACCGTATGTAAATCGACATGCAGCCAAAGGAAGGGTGGTTGGGGCTGGATAGGGTGGAACTCGACGTACAGCCACCTCCTCGTGATGAGTTCTGGGTTGCTAATTTTATAAAATTAGCAAGCGAGGAGCTGTACTTAGTACTTATTGTACTTATAACATCGCATTAACGTAATTATAATCCACATTTAGACTTTTCACGGGACAGAAGATATTACTCTAGAGTCATAAAATTTTGCGTGTGTTATTTCATGCCTAAGCAACGATATAAATGCTATGGGAAATATATAAATGCATTATTTAAGACAAAGAGCCGATCTGAAAATATGTATATAAATTACCTATTTTTTCAACATTTGACGTTGTTGCCGGGGGCAAAAGATATTAACGTAGGACAACGCGCTTGGAAAAACGATCATATGAGGTCTTTTTCATCGACTTTATAGTTATTAGGAATAATTTTGATGCATATTGAAATATTTTAAAAATTATAAGAAAAATACGTTTTGACTACTAAAATATGATTTTCATCGCTCTGCCGGGGGCAGAAGATGATTACCTATTAAGCTAAGATTTTGCAGAGGCTATTTTCTCATGCATGTGCAAGTTTTTGTTTCTATTAGAATATGGAAATCGAAAAAAATGTAAAATCGATCCACCCTAGTGTACATGTTTTATAGTGTATATGCGAGTATTTTTATCATTATTGCTTTTAAAGAAAAAAGTTTTTTAAATGTATTCTAAGGAAAAAACCACACACACACACACACACACACACCACACACACACACACATATATATATATAATGTAAACCCACACGGAAAAAGAAAATTGATGCCAAGGCCTTTCGTGTATTCAGAAGTACACCTCGTCCGGGAATGACGTTTACATCATTACAGGGAATGGGTTTACATCATTCATCCATTTCACGTGTTCAATTATGAAATTCATCCCATATACATATATATATATACTGTAGTGAAAAGGTGGTGTCACATCCAACCGAATGTTCACGTATTATGGATTCTAGTGGGTTACTTGTAGAACGACCGGTGCGAGACGAACTACCCAAATGCTGGTCAGTGCGGAACTGAAGTAACCAAATGGTACTGCCAATGTAATACTCGTTCTTGCAGTGTGAGCAATCAAATTTATAGACGCATGACAAGCACAAAAGGGGAAGGAATCTATCCTTAAAACGAAAGTAGGATCCTAAAGTGGAAGGATTTACAAAAACGAATTTAAAATTAATTTGGGGAAAATATTTCTTCAGAATTGCAGATATGTTTTTCTCAATCTCGTCACTAACGAGACCGAAGTAAGGAAAGTGAGGTAACAATTGGCCTTGCAAACATTAAAAACGGATGTCTTAGGTCTGTAAATATTATCAAGAAATTTAGAAATATATTTCTGAATTAATTTCTTAGGAAAACCATTTGAAGTAAAAAAATTAAGTAAATATTCAAATTCGGTATGAAAACCAATAGAGGACGAACATAAATGATAAGATCTATAAACTACCGTCCTCATGAAATTAACTTTGAATAAAAAAGGTGTGTAAGTCAAAAAACTAATACCCAAACCTGTAAAAGTTGTGAAAATAAAAACCCACTCTAATAGACAGAGTTTATTTCCACAACAGTTTCGACGCCCACTGGCATCCTCCTCGAGGAGGATGCCAATGGGCGTCGAAACTGTTGTGGAAATAAACTCTGTCTATTAGAGTGGGTTTTTATTTCATATTTTGACCTTCACGTAGAAAAAAGTGAAGTTTTTTGCCTTTAAAAGTTGATTTACGAAATACCGATGTAGAAAAGGAACCATTTACCTTCTCATTAGACAAATCCAAAAAGGGAAGGATGATGTTATTCTCTGACTCAATGGTAAATTTAATGTTAGAATGCTGTGTATTAAGATAATAATTTAAAAACTTTTCAACATGTGATTGACATCGGAAGAGAGTAAAAGACTGGACGGAAATCAAATCAAGAGGGCGGGTATCAAGTATCTGTTCTTCAAAATAAGACATGAAAATATTCGCCAGAGTGGGACTCAAAAGGGAAACCATAGCAACGCCTTCAGTTTTTTCGTAGAGTTCATTATTAAATGCAAAGTAAGAATTAAAACCCGACAATTCAAGAAATTTCCGAAAATTTGATCTGGTAAAACTATGGACGGTCGAGCAAGAGGAAAAAAGTTTGCCAACACAAAGGTCAGTAGTTTCGTGTAATGGAATATTAGTGAACATTGACTTATCATAGTTACACATGAAAACATTATTAGAATTTAAACTATTAATTTCGTGAGCAAATGAGTAAGAATTTTTTATTGAGTTGGTAGAGAGTGCAATCCAAATTAAAGGATTTTAACATATAAAATTAAAAAAAAAAATTTAATGTTTACGAAAGATATTGCAATAAAAAAAATTAGAACAACATAATTAAAATAAAGACATTGAAATAAGGTTAATTGAATGCCAGGTTAGGTCAACTGGACGCCCTTGATGATTGGTTAGGTTAAATCGTGATATTTTCGTTAAAAATATCACGACCTAACCTAAATATCACGACCTAACCTAACCAATCGTCAAGGGCGTACAACTAACTTAACCGGGCATTTAATTAACCATTTTAGAGCAATTAACTCCATTTTAACTCCATTTAAGAGCAATCGAAGAATAAGTACCCTCGTTCGACCCCAATTCAAGAAAAAACACCCTAAATTGATTTGGGGTGCTTATTCTTAGATTGCTCCAAGGTTTTTCTCCCATTTTTAAGAAAACTGATTTTAGCATTTTGGGTTGGAGGGAGAATCCTTGCCATATTGACGATGGTAATTCCGTTGAACAGTTGTTACTGATTTCGACTCTGTAAACCAGATTACACATTGAGCTTTCTCCTCTGTAGTCGCCATTTTCGTTCAAGTTTCTATCAATAGCAACTTGACATTCGGATTACAACCTGTAAATCAAGAAGAAAACGTCATTAGTTAAGCAACAAAATGCAAAAAAACGTATTATTCTATCTCTTTTGGTTTTGTTGTAACAAAATTTCAAAACCGGAACAGGACTTATATATATATATATATATATATATATATATATATATATATATTAAATCCTTAACTATATATATATATACCGGATGGGCCAAAAAAATTTATTACCCAACTTTTGAAAAAATATTGTGGCCCACCCTGTACATTGATCTTACTGCTGGAGCCGAATGTTGTACCCATACTTTTACTCTTTCAAACGCTGGCTTTGAATCTAGATTCAACGCCCCAGGAGTAGAGGTACAGGCTCACAACTGGAGGGAGGTATCAGAATATGGTGCTCATTTGAAAGGCGGTCAAAGTCAGCAACTGATACTTTCAGATGACAGTCAGTTTTTCCATAAATAATTAATTTTCCAAATTTTTACACAAAATAATTAATTTATTTTTCATTTCATATTTCATATTTTTCATTTCAGACCATCATTCTGCTATAATTTGTGAACAAGTTATAATGAAATACTCTTTGGAAGATGAAACATTGATATTGAACCTGCGTAAGGAGAAACAGTGGGGTGCAAAACGAATGAAGAAAGAGTTATCAAATAAACGATGGACGATACCTGGACTTCAATATCTCATAAAGAAAATCAATATCACAGGGTCGAACAAACGAAAAGAAGGCAGTGGAAGGCCAAAAACATTACGTACTGAGGAAAATATTGATATGGTTTCATCCATGATATGCAGTCAAGAAGAACGGCCCAACACCCACAAGTCCGTCAGAGAAATTTAAAAAACTACTGGTATTTCTCGCTCTAGTGTTCGTCGTATAGTAAAAGATGATCTGGGTCTTAAATGTTTTAAAAGAGTCGAAGTTCATAAGCTCTCTGCATCAAATAAGCAAGCAAGAGTTGAAAAATGTCGTGCTCTGTTAGATCGATTCCCATACAGAGAAGCAGGGGCGTACCGAAGAGGGGGGGGGGCGACAGAGGCGGGTCACCCTCCCCTTGGGCCTTGTACCAATGTCTATTGATGTGCTTATCTCTATAACTATATACGGATCAAATGTAGAATTCGGACCCCAGCCTTCTTTAGTTAGCTTTATAAGGCTAACTAACGAAAATATCATGACTAACCTAACCAATCGTCAAGGGCGTACAGTTAACCTAACGATTAGTTAGGTTAGGTCGTGATATTTTCGTTAGTTAGCCTTATAAGCCTAACTAAAGAAGGCTGGGGTCCGAATTCTACATTTGATCCCTATGTACTAAAGTTTGTACATACAGTTACAGAGATAAGCAGGTTTTATTTTAGTTTGTATATTTTATAGTAAGAATACATTTCAAATTATTCCCAATTTATTCTACAGTATATGTATTAATATAAAACATTAATACTAAACCTGTCATCCCAGGCCAGTGTTATCAGGTAAAAAATTGAAAACCCGCCAAATCATGCTTAAAAACCAGCCCAAAAACAGCCAAACCAAGCTTTCATACTATCCTGTCTGTACACACATAGTAATGTTACTATCATTTTTGACTCGGTATTTTTCGCATCAAAAATGTGTGGTAAATCTATTCCTTTATCTACAGTAATTTAGTTTACACTTGCTGTAAATAAGGCTTTGTTAATACATAAATATTGACTCTAGTAAATGTTTATGCATATACATACTCGTATGGTATATACACCTTTGTTTTAGTTACTCACACGCCCCCCCCCCGCTTGACCATATCCTGGGTACGCCCCTGCAGAGAAGTGTCGAAAATATGGTTCAGCGACGAGAAGACCTTTACGGTTGCTTCAACAATAAACATAAAATGACCGAGTTTATAGAAGACAGGACAAAAAATGGTGCTCTTCCAATATGTGCTCTACCGCGAAACTGTGATCTACCATATTCCAATACGTGCTCTACCGTGAAACTAGCCTTATAAGGCTAACTAACGAAAATATCATGACTTAACCTAACCAATCGTTAGGTCAACTATACGCCCTTGACGATTGGTTAGGTTAAGTCGTGATATTTTCGTTAGTTAGCCTTATAAGGCTAACTAACGTACCTGCTGCTAATCCGAATAATCTAAGGTAGATCACGTATTGGAATATAAATTTTAAGGTAGAGCACATATTGGAAGAGCACCCAAAAAATCTATCAGTCTAGATCGACTTTGCAGGGAACGTCCGCATTTTTCTCAAAAAGTCATGGTTTCCATCTTTATTTCAAAGTTAGGGAAGTCAGAGATTGTTTTTGTTGATCAAAATGCCAAACTCACTGCTGCATTGATAATGGAGGAGTGCACATTCCGCATAATCTTGGACTCAATTAGGTAACTGTATAGAAACAGAATGTTTTTCTACCCGTGTCTGTATAACAGCGAATTGCAAAATAATGGTTACAGTTAGCAAAAATCCAACTTCACCATGAGATAGACCATGAAATTCTATACAGGACACATATATGGATTGTACAAATAACATTTGAAAAAGGTAAAATTATATTGTTCAAAATCAGGGTAATATTTTTTTGGCCCACCCTGTATGTATATATAGAAAAAATCTTTAGAGGGTTTTATGGTCTTTAATTTGAGTTGCCGATTGAGAATTTTTTATTTTTTTTTGCTTGTGTATTTAACTCATTTACTTTGTAATCTCCGTCTATTTTTTGTTTCTCCTTGAAGATGTGAATATATCACGAAAGCGCTCGGACTTCGTGTTTCCTTTTCCTTTTCCCTGTGGTTGTTTGCTTGCTTATATATATATATATAATTTTTTTTTAATCCTTACAATACTAATTAGAGGGTATTTTTTTTATAGATCCAACCTATTTAACCTGTCTACCTGTATACAATGAACTTATCAAGGTGAAACTTTCTGTGAAATGCAGTGCAGCCATGCAAAATTCATTGTCGAAATCTTGTAACGACGCGCTTTACTATTATTTTGTAGTACAGTCAACGTGCCATTTTCCCTCCAGGAACATACTGTCATTGTGAAGTGTTACATGAAGTGTTAGTCGTACGGCATTCAGGAAGGAATCTACAGTAGAACCGGAAAAATGCCAAATAAGAGTTGAAATCGTCATTTAATGAAAATTTTTGAGAAAACAGACAATGCTGCCTATCAACCTCAACGTGAATGTTCTGCTGCGTAAGATGTTCTGATGGACATTCTGGACGTTTTCAAAGGGTTTTCAATTAATTCTTACAAAAATTGTTTGAGCAGAAATTGGTGTGTTTATTAGTGTGTGACACGTGACACGGAGTAACTAAAGTTAGGTCTATATCCATACCGTGTAACCGTTGTTCAGTAATTGCAACAGCTAGATTTACAGAAACGAGTGCGATAATGTGAATAGTTTCAAGTATTTATTCCTAAGAATCACGATATATTTTATGACACAAGGTTACAGATGACGTATGGTTCTACATAAATAGATATGTCAATTCCTAAAATGTATGGATACGGGGAAACGGGAACCCACACGCTTTCCATGGGACACCTCTTTACGATAAGAAAATCAATGTGTGATATGTAGTAAGAACAAAAATTACGGATCAGTTTTCTTCCGCTTCGTTACATATCTGAAGAATTCATAGATAAGTTAATGTCATAATGTTTCAGACCAACAAAGACCCTAGGATCCACTCATGGGTGGTCTACCTAACTGTGTTCGAAATTGTGTATTGTGCATTCCTCCGTGGTGGCGGAGAGGACCTACAATTTTACGTGGGTTCCGAACCACAAAGCCTTAATTTTACTACCTTAAACTATACCCAATCTATCAACATATGCGTCTAATCGATTTTTAAACATGTTTATAGACATGCTACTAATTACTTCTACCGGCAAACTATTCCAGCTATTTACTATTCTATGCGTAAAAAAGTTTTTGGCAACTGCTGTCTCGAACCTTCTACTTGTCAACTTACACCCATTATTGCTAGTCCTATTATATTGAGATATTTCGAAAAAGCTATCTCTATCTACGTTATCGAACCCATTCATAATTTTGAAAACCTGGATTAGATCACCCCTTAGCCTCCTAGTCTCGAATGTAGTCAATTTTAACTCCTTTAAGCCTATCCTCGTACGACTTCGACCTAAGCGACGGAATCATCTTAGGTGCTTGTCTTTGAACTCTTTCGATTTTGCCTGTATCTTTTCGCATGTGCGGATTCCAAAATTTGGATCGCGTACTCGAAATGGAGGTCTAACTAATGATTTGTAAAGAGGAACAATAATATCGCGCGATTTGTACTCAAAATTCCGAGCTATAAAACCTAGCACTTCGTTCGTTTTATTGACCGCTGCTGTACTTTGTTTCGCTACTTTTAAATCACCAGTGACTATAACTCCTAAATCTTTTTCCTGCTCTACGCTTGCTAACTCCTTCCCTGACATACTATATGCAAAATTACCGTTACGCGAACCTATATGTAAAATTTTGCACTTATCAACGTTAAATCTGATTTGCCATGTGACTGACCAATCAACGATTTTATTCAGATCTTCCTGGATTTTATCTCTTATCTTCGTCATTAATCGCCCTACCACCGAACTTCGTGTCATCCGCAAACTTTGAAACTGTACTGACTAGGCCGACATCTGAATCGTTAATATATATAATAAAAAGCAAGGGGCCCAATACAGAACCCTGAGGAACGCCACTCGCTACATTAGCCCAACACGACTCCGCTCCATCAACGACCACCCTCTGTTTCCTACCTCGCAACCACTCTTCTATCCAATTTATTACTACAACCCTGATTCCATGAGCCTTAGTTTTTTCAATGAGTCTTTTGTGCGGTACGGTGTCAAACGCTTTTTGAAAATCTAAATACACTACATCAACCGCCCGATGACTATCGTAAACTCAACCACGCTTTGAAAAAATTCTAAAAGATTAGTTGAGCAAGATTTGTTTCGCCTAAAACCGTGCGCCGTATTTCTAACCAAGTTATGCAGTTCTAAGTGTTCGACTATACGATCCCTAATTATTGATTCCAGTAGCTTACCTACAACAGACGTTAAACTGATTGGCCTATAATTTCCCGCCGCACCTTTATCGCCTTTCTTAAAGATAGGTGTTACATTTGCTGACTTGAAATTATCTGGTACGCACTCCTCAGAAATAGACGCATTAAAAATCTTTGGTAGCGGCACAACAATGCTTTCTTTTAATTCTTTTAGTTGTATGGGATATATGGAATCCGGCCCTGGGGATTTACGCATTTTCATTTTATCAATATAGCGAATTACCTCCCTTTCACTAACCACAATATTATCCAAAGTATTACCATTATCAAAAGGTATTGTGTCTATGACCGTAGGGACATTCGTTACATCTGAAAACCGACGTAAAAAATTCGTTTAGCAAGGTGGCCATTTGCTTGTTTTCAGAAACTAGCTCACCGTTAAAATTTTTCAACGGCTCCAAGACACGTTTTACTGGATTTCTATTGTTGATGTATTGAAAGAATCGCTTGGGGTTTGCTTTGCCGTCACGAGCTATGGAGATTTCAAATTCTCGCTTGGACTTTTTTATTACACTTTTCGCTTCACGTCTTAGAGATATGTAGTTGTTTCGTAACCACATATTGTCTTTATCGCACTTATGTAGCCTATAAGCCCTATCTCTACTCTTTATAATATTTCCTACTCTAGAAGTAAACACACAAGGGCTTGTTGTTTACTTTCGCACGCTTAATTTTGTACGGTACACATTCCTCATTTATAGTCCTAAATACTGTTTCAAACGACTCCCACATTAGTTTTGCGTTGGAGATCCCCATTACGTTTTCCCAATTGACGTGTGACAATTCATTTCGAAATTTACAAAAGTCTGCGTGCTGAAAGTTAGGAATTTTAGTCGAGTTAGCTGGTTTTGAGTGACTTACTGAGAGGAGAAACTCTACCATATTGTGATCGCTATTGCTTAATGTTTCTATTACTTGAAGATCCGTGTTGGGCGACATTGAATTTATACTGAGTTGCTTCCAACAGGACAATGCAAGATGAAACAAATAACAGAGACCATGTCCCATATTCAATCTTTCGGTGACCGAATTATTTTGAAATGTGTTCACCAAGATCTTATCTGTCATTGCCAGGTTTCTTTCTTTGGGGACATTTGAAAGAAAATGCTTACTACATTTATCTTTACACCAAAGAACGGCTTCAGCTAAACATCACAAACAACATTTGGATGATTCCTATGGATGGATTGAGGACCACCTTCGTCGACATGCAGCGCCGCGTTTAATCGTATCTTCATACAAAACAACAGGAATCAATTCCAGCACCTACTGTGATTCGGGTGTGTCATGCATGGTTGAAACTCAGTTCATGAAAATTTTTATGAGTAGTTCATTGTGAAGAACGTTACGACATATTTAATGGGTTGCACTAATGAAGAAAACACCCTGTATATGACTGGAACTACAACATTTTAAGACAAAAAGATATAACAGATATTTAAATTTTAAAAAATTTTAAAAATACAAATATGAACTAGTAAATTTTAATATGAGACAAAATTTAAGTTTTCCCAAGTACACTTTCGTCAAAAAAAAAGAAACTGGAAAAAATAAAAGGTATAAAAATAATCTGGAGCAAACTTTGTGTCCGACATGAAATGCTATATTTGAATATTCATAAACCATTCTGTAATCCCATCACCGGCTATGCCTTTAAACTATTCTCTAAAAGCCCTCATAAAATACAACAGTGGAAACCTAAACTATTACATACAAAAGCGTCTGTACCTATTAAATATTTAGCATTGCTTTTTATCATTGAGTTTTTGCATAATTATCTTTTAAGGTACCTACCTGGCGAAATGTAAACAAAACCTTAATTAAAAAAGAAGCGTGTATAAAATTTTATGAAACATAAAGGAGCGAGTGTATTATTGATTTAGAAGAGCACATTATAACACCACACCCACCACCGAAGCTTATAAGTTCTTCAAAAGGTAAAGGTGTTCCCTAATTAAGAATGTTACTCCTCCAACTCGATATATCCATGGACGTACCCGAAAACATTCGTCTCGGCGCCCAGACGTTCAGGTGAAAGTACCCCAGGCCGTGCATATGATTTTTAGATACGTTTAACGACTTTTATCTTCGAGTTGCTTCTTATTAATAACCTTTATTAGTGACGTTCCTCCCTTTGGAAAAACGGACTATGGTGCAGACAAATGGCCAAAGCTTATGTTCAAAGCGAAGAATCGGAGGTTAAGTAGTTGGTAAGCAACTCCAAACAGGGTACGAATTGCTTTAATATACCCGCTCATCTAGGGCGAATTAATACCCAATTCCATTTAACATTTAAAAAGCAGTGTTACTAATTATTCGGTTATAGTTTAACAACTTAACTGGAATGCAACAAAGTGAATCGTGCTTTTTATTGTAGTTTTAAAAATTTTTTCACATGAAGAAAATACATTTCAGATTTTAATATCTTCACAGGATTAAATTCTAAAATAAGCTTTTATTATATTCAGATAACCAGGAATGAAAGCTTAGCTAATTAATCTATTCCTATAAGAATTTATTAAACATTATTAATTAATTAATTCGCATAACAAACAGACATTTAAATGTGTTAAAGAAGTACATATATACATACTGTACATACATATATTCTTTTTCTACATGATATTAACTTATATATATATATATATATATATATATATATATATATATATATATATAAAAGCGTATCTTAGATAAGCTTTAATTATTTTTAAAATGAGGTTCGTAACGGAAGCCTTTTCAATATTCATGAGTTACGGCTTCTAATAACTTTTGATTGGATTCCGCTGCATATCTGATAAAAGACGCAATAAAATATCTGCCAATTACCCGCTATTTTACGATAGTCTTTTCTTCTATAATGTGATTCTTTTAACATTAAAAAGTAACCAGAGGAGTGCGTAATAAAAGGAACAGGTAATACGTGATAAAAACTACAGATATTCCTATTAATTAGAAAATCGTTCGATAGCATTATTCGCATACGATACACGCTCTCTCTCTCTCTCTCTCTCTCTCTCTCTCTCTCTCTCTCTCTCTCACACACACATACATACACTGAAAGCTTATAGTTTATTAATACAATAATAATTGTTGACGATAATGGTGGCACTTTAATTATTGGAAGGAATGCCAGATTCTTTAATTAAGAATTTTGCCTAAGATAAATTTACACTTCATCAACGATTATTTTCTTCAATTAAAGGTTGATGAAAGGTTTCTTTAATGAAATTTAATTGATGACACGTTTTTCGCAGTGATTAAATAAAACATGTTATTTTCATGTTTAAATGTTAATTAGGAAAGAAAAGCTTATGAGGTTTATTATATCTATGTCCCATTTCATTGGTCAATTTCTTTCTCTAAGCAACAGTCTGTAGAGGGAAACCTTGAATACTGGACATAAGTAGTTTTAGAGATGAAGTGGTTAATATATACACATATATATATATATATATATATATATATATATATATATACATTTGGTAACCTTTGGTTAGCTTCCGCCCGAATTGTTCATTCTGACGAAGGTCAAGCTTTTCACTCCACCTTAGACCTACAGTTTAATGTGGAATCCGAACCACGCCCCATCAGCAGCCCAGCGTCTTAACCACTACGCCACCTAGGGTACCCATTTATCTACCAACCACTTTCTTCATTGTTTGGAAGGATGAACAGCTGGGTTTTGCTGCGCACCGCCTGCCGTCACCGGGTCTCGATCCTGGAACCGATGCATTCGTAGTCAGCGACGCTAACCATTACACCACCGAGGCGCATATATATATATTATATATATATATATATATATATATATATATATATATATATACAAACTCAGAATGGTTCCCTGAGAACATTATATGTTAAACACAGACCGTGCATGGAACAAGGAACTCTTCTGGGAAAATTAAATCCACTATAGTCCGAATAAGTAATGGTAAATGACAATACCATAGTTTTTTTCCTTTTTCATGATTTTAGCCCGACGTGGGCAACGGGTCTCTCGCAAAGAGATCCCATAAATATAGCTTCCCTCACCAGCTATCTGCAAAGCAGACAGGATCCAGCTTTGGGACGTGGATCTAGGGTTTAAAGCAAGCCTAGATCCCTACACTCAGAACCTCTATATAAGTAAAAGACTCGTTGCATTCACGTCGTGTTGAATAAATCAAAGAAAAAGGGGGTAACTATTGTATTTTTAGCCAAAAAAAACAAAACTTAAACCTCAACCGGGACATTGAGCGTCCACTTTTCAAGGCACGAAACACGTCCGTTTAGTATACACAAACTCAGAATGGTTCCCTGAGAACATTATATGTTAAACACAGACCGTGCATGGAACAAGGAACTCTTCTGGGAAAATTAAATCCAATATAGTCCGAATAAGTAATGGTAAATGACAAATACCATAGTTTTTTCCTTTTTCATGATTTTAGCCCGACGTGGGCAACGGGAACCATTCTGAGTTTGTGTATACTAAACGGACGTGTTTCGTGCCTTGAAAAGTGGACGCTCAATGTCCCGGTTGAGGTTTAAGTTTTGGTTTTTTTGGCTAAAAATACAATAGTTACCCCTTTTTCTTTGATTTATTCAACACGACGTGAATGCAACGAGTCTTTTACTTATATAGAGGTTCTGAGTGTAGGGATCTAGGCTTGCTTTAAACCCTAGATCCACGTCCCAAAGCTGGATCCTGTCTGCTTTGCAGATAGCTGGTGAGGGAAGCTATATTTATGGGATCTCTTTGCGAGAGACCCGTTGCCCACGTCGGGCTAAAATCATGAAAAAGGAAAAAAACTATGGTATTTGTCATTTACCATTACTTATTCGGACTATAGTGGATTTAATTTTCCCAGAAGAGTTCCTTGTTCCATGCACGGTCTGTGTTTAACATATAATGTTCTCAGGGAACCATTCTGAGTTTGTGTATACTAAACGGACGTGTTTCGTGCCTTGAAAAGTGGACGCTCAATGTCCCGGTTGAGGTTTAAGTTTTGGTTTTTTTGGCTAAAAATACAATAGTTACCCCCTTTTTCTTTGATTTATTCAACACGACGTGAATGCAACGAGTCTTTTACTTATATAGAGGTTCTGAGTGTAGGGATCTAGGCTTGCTTTAAACCCTAGATCCACGTCCCAAAGCTGGATCCTGTCTGCTTTGCAGATAGCTGGTGAAGGAAGCTATATTTATGGGATCTCTTTGCGAGAGACCCGTTGCCCACGTCGGGCTAAAATCATGAAAAAGGAAAAAAACTATGGTATTTGTCATTTACCATTACTTATTCGGACTATAGTGGATTTAATTTTCCCAGAAGAGTTCCTTGTTCCATGCACGGTCTGTGTTTAACATATATATATATATATATATATATGGAATTCTTCGACATTACAATATTATTTCTAATCAATCGTATATATTTCTATCCTTAGTATGTGAACTGTCATTGTATTAATAATATTTGTCATATGGACTATAGTCTGCCAATAAACATTTTCATTTTCATATATATATATATATATATATATATATATATAGAGAGAGAGAGAGAGGAGGTGCGACAAGCTTGACCTTCGTGAAATGAGGAATCATCGCGCGGAACGTTTGAAAGGTGTATATATATATATATATGGAAAACACAGACCTAATGTGAGCGGAACAAGAAACCCTTCTGAGATAATTTAATCCACTATAGTCTGAATAAGTAAAATAAGTAAAAGGGAAATACTAAAGTTTTTCTTTTTCACAATGGAAGTCCAACGTGGGCAACGGGTCACTCGCAAAGAGGTTCCAAAATACAGCTTCCCTTTATTCTGAGTTGTATCACTAGTGCAGTAGCTTAGACCCTGATTTTTGAAGTAAGTGGACATTCTGGACAAAAGCACCAAACTTGGCTCAAATGTTGTTCAGGACCTTAGCTACCAATTCTTCCCCGGAACCAAGACGCACAACCCTATCTTGGCTGCCATTTTGGAAATCCAAGATGGCTGCCAGCTAGAAATCAACAAACTATTGTGAGGAGTAATTGTAAATAAATAGTCCCTAAACCTACATATTTCGATGCCAGGATTGCTATAAAATAATCAGAATTACCCTTAAATGTTTATTTAATGTAAAATATTTAATAATATAACTATATAATATGTGCTTTTCTGTTTTGCAGGTGATTTGTGAACATGGATTGGAGCAAATGCATGGTTTGTCAAGAGAGCAAAGGTGAGACTCTTAAATGTCCACTCAATGCTGTGAGTGGTAAAAAAACTGAAGCATATGCAACATTTATGGAGAATGTCAACGCATTCAAGAATCTTGGAAGACTACCAGTTCCTCTTCTTTTCAATGAAGAGGTGACTGTTGAAGATCTGGTTCAGAATAAAGCTGTGTGGCACAAGTCATGCCATGTTAAATTTAGTAAAGAAAAGCTTGAAAGGGCTACAAAAAAGAGAGAAAGGGCGGATGAAGGTGAAGCCAGTTCATCTACGGGGAAGCGGGTTCAGCGGTATCCTATGGACAAAGCAACTTGTGTGTTTTGTCAACAAACACATGGCATCTTCACGAATTCAGTACATTTGGCGCTGACGTCAATTTACGAATGATGGCTACAGAACTCGGTGACACAGAACTAATGTCTAGAATAGGAGGTGGTGATCTCATGGCCATTGAAGCCAAGTATCATCTGCAATGCTTGACATTTTATCGGAACCGTTACCGCTCACTTTTGAGACAAAAACAGAGCAAGGAAGAAGGCTATGAAGAAAACTTGATGAAAGCAAAGGCAATAGTTGAGGTCGTTAATCATGTAGAAAATTGCGTGGAAGAAGGAATCTTTCAAATGAAGTTTTCTGTGCTATTTGATCTGTATCAAAAAAGACTTCGGGACTTAGGTATTAATAAGGAAATGAACAGAGGACGATTCAGAGAGAAGATTCTGGAGTATTTCCCATATGCCCAGGAAGTGAGTGATGGCAAGAACAAAATCTTAGTTTTTCAGCAGGGAATTCAGGAAATGCTCAGAGAGACAAATAGACAGAATTTTGAAGGAGATACTATGATTCTTGCAAAAGCTGCTAGAATCATACGCAAGGAAATCGTCAACTTTACTGGATTCAAGTTTGTAGGTGCCTTTCCATCTGGTTGTCAACAGGAATCGGTACTACAACCTTGAAAACCCTTATATCTATGATCACAAATGGTGCTGACGTGAAGGACCAAACACCAGAAGACTCCCCTGCAACTCTCACTGTCTCGCAACTTATCCTTTTTAATTTTAGGAACAAGCATACATCATCATCTAAGGTTCGCCATTCTTTGGAAAGAGAACCACCATTGCCTCTGTATCTTGGTCTGAAAATTCATACTGAAATTCGGTCAAAATCATTAATTACACAACTATATGAATTGGGTCTCAGTGTGAGTTATGACCGAATTCTTCAAGTCGAAAGCCAACTTGCAACAGCAGTGTGCCAGAACTTCAAGACCAAAGGAGTGGTTGTACCAGCTCAGTTTCGTCATGGACCATTTATTGTTGGGGCACTTGACAATCTGGATTACAACCCATCTAATACAACTGCCGTTGGATCATTTCATGGTACAGGGATTAGTCTGTTTCAGTTCCCAACTGTCTCAAACTGTGGAACCAAACAAGGTGATCTTGTGCTACCTTCTCTAGGTTCAAAGGACTTGGAGTTACTCATGTCCTACTCAATTGTACCAGCTGTTGCAATGGACAAAACCAAGGTAGAAGTCCTGAAGTTGTCTAATGTGTCTGACCCTATTGAGGGACACTACCATGAAGCATGTTTCCAGGAAAAGGAGTGGATGAAAGAAGCGTTCAGGATCTTGGAGAAAGACACGATAGGGAAGGGTGATGTTATATCATGGTCACGGGATGTGATACAACATCATCCTTTTACGGAAGGGGCAAGAATACGGCATGGGCAGCATGGCACCATTACCCTGAGGTAACACAAGCATTCACATTCATGGCACGAAATCCATTTGCAGATGTTGACGCCGAAACTCCCCACTTCAAGCTTCTTGAACGGTACACAGTTGTCCTCTATGACAACACCAGTGACATTGAACGTGTAGATGAGGCAAGAAAGGTCATGTTCTGTCAGAAGGGAAAAGCTATGGAGACTATCCCACCAACTCAGGATGCTCTTCTCCAACACACCAGGAGGGTCACATACCAGGGAGGAATATGGTCGACCTGTGAGAGAAGTGAACAGAATCTTCCAACTCCTGAAGGATGGGGATGGACCTTTAGCGAAGAGTCCCAGTCATGGACACCAGTTTGGACCACAAGACCAGTAGCATCTAAAGCTTGCAGCGAATTGGTCAAATGCGGCTGCAAGAGCAAGAGTGGATGTGGCACCAGGTGTGCTTGCAAGAAGGCCAGGTGGAAGTGTACAGAACTGTGTAGCTGCAACTGTGCAGTTTAACATATAGCGTCGAGCGGGGTGAGTTGGGACAGTTCGGGACAGGGGGTGAGTTGGGACAGTAGGCATTGCAATGATAAATGCCAAGATATTTCCATTTTATGGTGCCCATTTAATAACCCTGCCCTTACTCTACAAATGTTGTTAATACAAGTTTTCTATAGAACCACGAATAATGCATGAAAATTGTGCAAATATGAAAGGGTAGCATTTTGACCTTTGTAGAATTTCATTTTTTAAAATGCACATATTTTGCCAATTTTCCTCTCCCACATTCAGTTATAGAGCTAAAGGTCTACTTTTTGGTGAGTGAAATCTTCAATTGTTATAGTTTCGTTGATTTTTCTTAAACATGGTTTTCTTGAACATGGTTTTTGTGTTAAAATATTCACGATTTTCACTGTATATGTTGTACGAAGTGTGATTTCTGCAGTAAACATACTTCTGATCAGCTTAAAAGTTGTTTTATTGATCTGATCATGCCAAAAAACATATAGTTTGATGCCAAACATGCCAAGGGAATTCTCTATTGAAACTTATATCAGAAATTCCATTTTGTCTATGGCGGCCAACTTGAAATCCAATATGGCGGCCAAGTAATGGTCTCTGAAGGTGGTTCCGGGGATATTTTCAATTGTTGGTCCAAAATATACAAGTAGGGAAAGTTTGGTGCTTTTGTCCGGATTGTCCACTTCAACTTGTTTAGCTGCCCTACTACACATATATTTAACCTTGGTAACTTTAGACCTACAGTTTAACGTGGATTCCGAACCACGCCCTACCAGCAGCCCAGCGTCTAAACCACTAGGCTACCCAGGGTACCCATTTATCTACCAACCAATTTTTTTTTTACTGTGTGGAAGGATGAACAGCTGGGTTTGCTGCGCACCGCCTGCCGTCACCGGGTCTCGATGAATTCGTAGTCAGCAACGATAACCATCACACCACCGAGGCGGTTTATATATATATAGGCTACATATAGTGGCCTACAGTTCACCAATTTGATATGGCCAAGAAAGTAAGCTTACTATAATTTATGAATTAAATTGAAATGAATAATTAGGGGACACCAACTTGGGCCTACAGCCGAAACAAACAATATTTAATAAGGAGAAAGAAATTACTTTGTTGTTTTGTGTTTAATTAGGAAAATAAATCAATTATTTTCTCACAGTGATTAACAATTCTATAACGGTATTTATACTATGTTAAGTAAATACACTAATTCAGGTAGGCTAGTGAGATATGCAGAGCTGAACAGAGAATAAGTAATTAAGCCAATAATAACTGAAATAATGAAAGTACGGTATGGTACAGTAAATGGATTAGGTCGGTATAAATTAAATGCATAAAAGAGCACATAAACAATCGGATGCAAAATAAATAAGTTATATGAATGAACACAATAACAAGGTGATACAAAATGACGGGATTGGTACAACACTTGAATAGGCCTACTGCGGTCTTAACGGGAGAGTTAGTTTGAACGATCCTACGCGATTAGGCTGAGTTTGTGGACTTTTCAGCTTTGAATCCTTGGTAGTCTAGCACGACGTAACACACTGTGGGCTGAGTGAGGGCCGACAAGAGGCTTATCGACCTGCGATTTCGACGTGGATAACTCTGGAGACTGAAGAAACCTACGTGAAGGTTTACCGTCCTGCGTTTCGACGTGGATAACTCTGAAGATTGACGAGGGCCTGTTGAGATACTTGTTGAATGAACGCCGATCGAATTGTGGTGAGGGATGAGCGAAGCCAGGGCCAGAAGGATGACGCCGGTAGAGTGATGTTTGATTCCGGCGGGATGAAATTGTAGGTCGCATCAAGTGTTGATTCACTTCGTGTATTGTTGATGTGTTGCTTGAGGGACTGAGGCCGGCTGAGGTCGAACGGTGCTACGTGAAAGAGGAGGTTCACGAGTAGTAGTAACGAGCAAAGTGATTGTTGTTTTTTCTGTTTAAGGTGCTTTCAACCCTGCTGGATTATTGACACCATTTTTTTTTTTTTTTTTGTAGAGAAAGGTGGTGAAAGAAAAGTAGTAGAAGTGAAAAGTGAGGGCGAGTTTTAGTGAACTATGGCTTATATTGGCTCGGAAGACGCTAACTTTTCGCGGGCCTTTTGGGAGAAGGCAAACACCCTTTTGTTTCTCTCTACGGTCGGTCTCTACATGTAGTCCCCTCTCAGCGACTGCACAGGAGCGATAATAAAGGGAATCACCATTTCGGAACGAAACTGACGCGGCCACTCCGAGTTCGGACGCCAGGCCTTTCATTTGGCGGTATTACTGTCACAGGAGGGTGCGAAAGGTTTTCATGGACTGGGTGAGAGGGCAGTGTTGGGGCTGCTGTAGTGGGTTGTGGGGGAACTGCTGAAAAAATGGGGTCGTCCTCGAGGTACGCCGGCTTCAGGCGATCAATCGACACTACGTCTTTGCGTCCAGCGCGATCGAGGGTGAAAGTCTTGTCACCCCTCTGCAGCACTGCGCGTTCGGAACTTTCGCCGCAGGACTTTTTTCCGCAGGACTTTTCGCCGCAAGGAATTTTCGCCGCCGCAAAAGAATTTTTAAAAAATAAAAAATAAGTTGACGATTGGTTAGGTTAAGTCGTAATATTTTCGTTAGTTTTAACGTTTTATTTGATGGATTCATTTAAAAAATGTCTCCTAAAGATCCTAGCGTAGTTTACGTTCTATTATGTACTTTTGCAACATATCCATATTCTTTTGCCTCCATTTTCTAATATTTCTTGATGAAGTTGCAATTGATAGCATTAGATAACAACCTGCATCATTTAGGCTTGCAGAAGCATCGGCAATTAGTGATCTTGCAGATAATTGGGAGTTAGTAGCAGTCGTTTTCATACTTGCTATTGTGGCGTACACTTTAGGCTTTGATGGGTTTGCAGAATGACTATACTCACCAAATGTCTTGCAAATTACTATTTTAGCGTCACTTTCTAAAATTGTATGCACTCTTGCCTTGCAGTTTTTTATTTCACACTTCCAATACGATTTTTTATCACATTTTCTGTCGATTCGGTACACGTAATTAACATCGTCAACTAATTTTTCTCCTCCTCGGCTGCTTTTAACTGTATATGGCATCCTAGAGGGCTTAAGTAATGGAATATAAATGTAAGCACTGCACCGAAATAAACTATTGTGGGCGGAGCTTAGGGGTAGACCAGTTAGCTCAAAGACAAGGGCATATAATTTTATAAAACTTTGACAGTATCTGTTATTGCATGTGCAGTATCACTTTAAACCATCAAAAATGGTTTTTAAAAACCTAAGGGTTCAAAACCTTTGAAGTACATGAAATCACTTATTTAAGAGAATGAATAAATGAAAATTTCCAAGTCATCCAAACCCGACGTATTAGAGAGTTCAGAAAATTTGGTAGGCTTATATTTATATATCTATACAAATTATATATTTTGCGGCGAAAATTCCTTGCGGCGAAAATTCCTTGCGGCGAAAATTCCTACGGCGAAATGTCCTGCGGCGAAAAGTCCGGCGGCCAAAAGTCCGGCGGCGAAAATACCTAGATTGGCAGCACTGGGAAGGGCCCGTCAAATGGGTGTTGTAGGGGAGGGCGGATGGTGTCGTTCCTGACGAAGACGTGGGTGCAGGAGGACAAATCGAGGGGGACGTAAGTGCGACCATTATTGGGATGACGAGGGGAAACCGGGCGAAATTTGCGCATGGTCGTCCGTAAAGTGTCGACATAAGTGCTTCCATCCACAGAAGGGTGTGCTCCTGAAGAAGTGAAAAATTCGTCGGATAGCCGCAAGGGAGTACCGTACACCAATTCGGCCGATGTGCACTGTAGGTCGGCCTTGAAAGCTGCCCGTATTCCAAGAAGGACGAGGGGAACGCGTCGGTCCAACGTGGGTCGGGAATGGTCATCCTTAGGGACGCCTTCAGGTGGCGGTGTAGCCTCTCGACGAGGCCGATGGTCATGGGCCTATACGCAGTAGTCCGGATCCGGGAACAACCTAAAAGCTGTGTCAGGCTCTTCCATAGGACGGATTCGAATTGGAGACCATGGTCAGTGGTGATTGTTGATGGGACTCCAAAACGGGAGACCCAGCCACTGACGAAGGCGCGGGCGGCGGATCCTGCTGTGATGTCCTTTATGGGAATCGTTTCAGGCCAACGCGTGAAACGATCGATGCAGGTGAGGAGGTACGTGTAACCGTCGGAGTGGGGAAATGGGCCGACGAAATCCAGATATACATAGTCGAAACGTGCGTCGGGAGGTGAAAAGCAGTAAATGGGGCCGTCGTGTGACGATGAATTTTGGCCCTCTGACATCTCATGCAGGCACGGGTCCAACGTCTGACGTCACGGTTGATGCTGGGCCATACGAAACGTGAGGTGAGGAGGGCTTGAGAAGCGCGAACGCCGGGGTGGGAAAGAGAATGAAACCTATTGAAAATACTGCGTCGGAATTCTTCGGGAACGTAGGGACGAAACGATCCCGTAGAAACGTCGACCGTGAGGATCATCGTAGAAGAAGGCAGAGGGACCTCTTCCAGTTGTAATGACGTGGGTGAACTACGGAGCTACTGCAGTTCATCATCACGGCGTCGGGCCTCTGCTATAGTTTGTAACTGATGATGTCATCGCTGGCCGGAAAAAGGAACGCGTTAACCGTCACTCGTGACAAAACGTCCGCGGCAGTATTTTTGTGGCCTTTTATATACCGTAGGTCACTGGTGAATTGGGAGATGTAGGTTAGGGAGCGATGATCCGTATAGATGATGAATGCCCTTCCTTCGAGGTAGTGCCGAAAATGTTTGGTCGCCAGGTAAACCGCAAGCAATTCACGACCGAAAGTGTTTCCGTTGGTTTGAAAGCACGTGAGAAGAAAGCCAAATGCTGCCAACCATCTTCGTACGCTTGTTGTAAAACGGCGCCTGCTGCAGAGTCCGAGGCATCTCCTACGAGGCTGATTTCTGTGTCAGGATGAGGGTGAGACAGCTGGGTCGCGTCTATGAGGGCCGATTTGGCCGAGTCGAACACTCGCTGGGCCTCTTCGGACCATGGGATTGACGTAGAGAAGCCCCTCTTGCAGGGGCGTAGGAGGGCGTGAAGGGGTCGGAGGAGGTGGGCGCAATGGGGAATAAATCTACGGTAAAAATTTACCATACCAAAGAATTCCAGCAGTTTTCTTTGGGTGGTAGGGGGGAAAATCTTTGATGATGTCGACCTTGTGAGGGTTGGGGGAGATGCCGTCGCCTGTAATGTGATGACCAAGGAACTGCAGTTCGGAGACGCCAAACTGGCATTTGCTGGGGTTAATGACGACCCCATATTCCTCGAGCCAAGCAAAAATCTGCCGAAGGTGGTGGGCATGCTCTACTTCGTCAACGCTGGCAATGAAGAGGTCATCTATGTAGGCAAAACAGAAGGGGAGACCACAGAGGACGTCGTCGATAAACCTTTGAAAGGTTTGTGCAGCATTCCGGAGTCCGAATGGCATGCGGACGTACCAAAAAGTCCGAAGGGCGTGACAATTGCGGTTTTGGGAACATCCTTAGGAGCTACCTGGACTTGGGTGGTATGCCCTGACGAGATCAATTTTTGAGAAAACTTTGCACCCGTGGAGGTTGGCGGAGAAATCTTGTAGAAGGGGGGAAGGGTAGCGATCGAGCACTGTACAAGTGTTGAGTGGCCTATAATCGCCCACAGGACGCCAGTCGCCTTCAGTCTTTTTGGGGACCATGTGTAAAGGTGACGCCCAAGGGCTTTTGGAGGGCCTGACGATTCCCAGTTCGATCATATGCTCGAACTCGGCCTTCGCGATGCGTAGGCGATCCGGGGCCAGGCGTCGAGGGCGAGCATTCTTTTGGGGGGGCCTGAAGTCTGAATGTAATGGAGAACGTTGTGCTTGACTGGCAATTCGCTGTTGCAAGGGTGCGTCACCGATGGAAACTCCGCCAGTAGGTTACTGTACGGTAACTCAGGGCGAGTCACCAAATACACTGGCGGGGGCGCTGACGTATGGGAGAGGGTGTCTTGCACGCTGAGGGTGGTCGCTTGGTTGATAAGCCTCCGGCGTCTGAGATCTACTGCAAGATGAAAATGTTGCAGAAAATCGGCTCCTAAGATGGGTTGCCGCACGTCAGCATTAAGAAAAATCCAACGGAAAACTCTCCTGAGTCCGGGATTGAGAGTGAGGGATTTTTCTCCATAGGTTCGTATCGGGGAGTAATTCACTGCGTGCAATTCGGGTTCCAAACTGAGATGCAAACGATCTTGAAGGGAGTGGAGGAGGATGCTAACTTGAGCGCCGGTATCGGCCAAAAACTGTAGCTTGGAGTGGGCGTCGGTAACGAAAAAGAGGCGGACGCCGGAGAAGCCTGGAGCATGAGACGCCGTTAACCCTTTAAGGACTGAAGGTACAAATTGCTAACGTTTCAAATACAAGCATTCATAACTTAACCCTACAAAAAATTCAGGGCTTAAAGGGTTAATGCTCGGCTGATTGGTTTCCCGCCTGGCGACAAGAAGGGATACATTTTCGTGCTTCATCACCGAATTTCCGGTGATACCAGCATATGCCCGCTTCGTCGGAGGAGGTGGGAGTGTGGGAACAGGAACGGGATCGTGGGTTGCTGGGCTGGTATTGGGGGGTACGTAGGGACCTGCTGCGTGTCTTCAGGTCACGTACATCGCGGAGGAGGCTTTATATCACCACCGCCATCTTCGTGATGGACTTCTCGAGACGGGTGTCGTCGGGAACAGGTAGGGGAGGGGGTAGAGTGGTTTCCTGGGGCATGTTCCTTGCTGCTTGAAAACGTGCTATCATGTACGGAGAAAAACCGTAAATATGGGCACGAGAAATGGTACAAAGCACGGATGCTGGTAGGCCTATTGAGACGTGCTTTGAATTACGTGTACTGTATTTAAATGAAAAGTTATTTGATATCACTACAAAAAAATAAATTGTCACTAGAAACTTAACTTAAAGATCACTGTAAAAAAATATTCGTCACTCCGTGGTTAACCAATTTATAGTGGCCTACGGATCACCAATTTGATGTGGCCAAGAAAGTAAGCTTACTATAATTTATGAATTAAATTGAAATGAATAATTAGGGGTCACCAACTTGGGCCTACAGCCGAAACAAACAATATTTAATAAGGAGAAAGAAATTACTTTGTTGTTTTGTTTTAAATAGGAAAATAAATCAATTATTTGTTCACAGTGATTAAATTCTATAACAGTATTTATAGTGATTGACAATTCTATAACTATTTATACTATGTTAAAGATGACTGATTAATAAGAAATGGTTATACAGTGTAATTAAGTAAATACACTAATTCAGGTAGGCTAATGAGATATGCAGAGCTGAACAGAGAATAAGTAATTAAGCCAATAATAACTGAAATAATGAAAGTACGGTATGGTACAGTAAATGGATTAGGTCGGTAAAAATTAAATGCATAAAAGAGCACATAAACAATCGGATGCAAAATAAATAAGTTATATGAATGAACACAATAACAAGGTGATACAAAACTACGGTATTGGTACAACACTTGAATAGGCCTACTGCGATCTTAACGGGAGAGTTAGTTTGAACGGTACTGAAGACACTTTTTAGGGCCTACGCGATTAGGCTGAGTTTGTGGACTTTTCAGCTTTGAATCCTGGATAGTCTAGTACGACGTAACAAAACATTGTAGGCCGAGTGAGGGCCGACAAGAGGCTTATCGACCTGCGATTTCGACGTGGATAACTCTGGAGACTGAAAAAACCTACGTGAAGGTTTACCGTCCTGCGTTTCCACATGGATAACTCTAAGGACTGACGAGAGCCTGTTGAGATACTTGTTGAATGGGCACCGATCGAATTGTGGTGAAGGATGAGTGAAGCCAGGGCCAGAAGGATGACGCCGGTAGAGTGATGTTTGATTCCGGCGGGATGAAATTGTGGGTCGCCTCAAGTGTTGATTCACTTCGTGTATTGTTGAGATGTTGCTTGAGGGACTGAGGCTGGATGAGGTCAAACGGCACTACATGAAAGAGGAGGTTCACGAAGAGGAGTAACGAGCAAAGTGAGGGCGAGTTTTAGTGAACTATGGCTTATATAGGCTTGGAAGACGTTAACTTTTCGCGGGCCTTTTGGGAGAAGACAAACATCCTTTTGTTTCTCTCTCCTTGAAAATCACGTGTATTTTTCGATTTCTGATGATTCCCGGATGTTTGCGGACGTGAGGAAAGGAAACTAATGATTTCATGAAATCCCTGAAATTTTCACTAATTTCGGGTAATTTTGTATCACGGTATAATTGGTTTGTTTTGATGAATAAAATAACCTAACCTAACCTGGCTCGGTTAGATTAGGTTAGGTTAAGTTATTATGCGAAATTACTGAAAATTTCAGGGGTTTCATGGAACCACTAGTTTCACAATCGTACCAACATATATATATATATATAATATAATACTGTACGTATATATATATACACCTTTTATTAACCTGTGGTTAGCTTCCGCCCGAATTTTTCATTCTGACGAAGGTCAAGCTTTTCACTCCACCTTAGACCTACAGTTTAACGTGGAATCCGAACGACGCCCTACCAGCAGTCCAGCGTCTTAACTACTAGGCCACCCAGGGTACCCATTTATCTACCAACCACTTTTTTTGTGTGTGTGTGTGGAAGGATGAACAGCTGGGTTTTTGCTGCGCGCCGGCTGCCGCCACCGGGTCTCGAACCGGGGCCGATGGATTCGTATTTAGCGATGCTAACCACTACACCAACGAGGCGCATATATATATATATTATATATATATAATATATATATATATATATATATATGGAATATCACGTATGAACAAGCATGATTTTCCATAATGCAAAATTACCTTCACCTTCGCCTTCTACTCAAGAGCGGGAGGTGCTAGGTTCGATTCCTGGTGGATGTAATTTTGCATATATATACACATGGCCCTGTGTGTGTTTGTGTGTACGTTTATATGTGCATTGTGTATATGTTATTCAAGAAAGGGTAAAATATTTCAATATTAAAGGCATTTGACTATACTGAATGTTAGAGAAAATATAGTATTTGAATGCAACTGTAGATACAAAATATACATTTTAAAAACTTGTAAACTGAAAGCAAGTCTTTCATCAACCTATTAGTTTGTACAATTATTATCTATTTACATTTGGTGTACATCATTCTAATTTCAAGAAATACATATATATATATATATATATATGTCAGAATTATTAGGCACCTTTAAAATTCTAAATAAAAATATATGTTAGTGCAATAAAGGATATAAAACAATGATATACCTGTTAATTTAATTATTTACATTAATTTTAATACCTGGTATGTCTGCCTCTGGCCTTAATTACCGCCTTTATTCTGTTTGCCATATTGCCATATTGCATACTGAGCTTGGCAGATTATCCCATTCCTGCTGTATAATGTTCTTCAGTTCACTTTGAGAGGTGCATCTGTGCTTCCTGATACTCTTCCCGAGATGGGCCCACTGGTGTTCGATGGAATTTAGGTCTGGTGATTGAGGGGGCCAATCCATGACTCTGATATTATTCTGCTCGAACCAATTTTTGCTGTGACGAGAAGTGTGGCACGGAGCGTTGTCTTGTTGGAAGATGACACCTTCAGGGACATTATTGTTGAAGATTTTGGCTACTGAGCGCTCGTATACTTGATCCAGCATGGTGGTGTACTTGATAGAGTTCATCCTGCCGTCACAGATTTTCAACATTCCAGTCCCTGCCAGAACCATGCAACCCCACACCATGATGCTACTCCCTCCGAACTTCACAGTAGGTACCACGCATTCAGCATGGTATGCTTCACCTGCTCTTCGGCAAATAAACGGCACCAGGGGTCCCGAAAATCTGACAAAAAAAGTAGGATAAATGAATTGTTTTACCATAACGGTTGTAACGCATTTAAATGCATTTCTATACAATGTAACAATATAAATAAGTAACTACTCTGAATGTGTATCTTGCCTCGAAGTTACTTTCATCGGACCAGATCACTTTAGCCCAGTCCTCAAGGGTCCAATTTTGGTGTTGTTTGGGCCACATTAGACGCTTCTTTCGGTTGACCTCAGACAGAAACGGCTTTTTCCTGGCCTTCCGTCCTTTGAGGCCTTTTTCTGCAAGCCTTCTTCCAGCGGTACGACTGGAGATGGACTTCCCAGTTGTTGACCGAAAGGCTGCAGCGACGTCCGAGGATGATTTCTTACGATCTGTCAGGCTAATTCTTTTCAGCAGCCGGTCTTCTCGGGTCGTTGTTGACCTTTTCCTATCTTGCCCTGCCCTATTCTTGTAAGACTTGGTTTCCTTGTACCTTTCTAACGTTGTCCGTACTGCAAATCTTGAGCATTTCATTTGTTTTGCAATCTTAACCTGGGATAGTCCTTGCGAATGTAATAAGACTATTTGGGCCCGTTCACCTTCTGAAAGTAGCTTACCCTTCGCCATTATTGTAGCAACTACTTTTGTAAACAAATAGAACGTGTGATATTAGGTCGTTTCTTCTTCTTAACTTGCTTACATTTGTATTATCTTCGTTTTACATCTCACAAATTTCCTGAAAAACAAATAAATGTATGCTATGTTCTTTATTTATTCTTGATATCTTATCAAAAGCATTAAAGTTTCAATTAATCACTAAAACAACACATTTGAAATTATTAAACGAATTAACGAATTAACGAATTATTAAACGAATTAAACGGACTCTGGAATGGGGTGCCAACCGACCAGTTCCTGGAGAGTACCTGGATGCGTCGTGGGAAGGGCCCTAGTGGTGTCATTGGTAACACCCAGAATCCACAAGTGATGACCACGTGAGTATACAGCCTCAATGCTCGTGTGAGTCTGACTGCTGACTTCCTAGATATGAGTGAGCACCTAGAAGCATTCCATCTGTACCACAAAGAGGAAGCAGGAGGTCGCATCAAACATGATGGAGAAGATCGCCAATCACTTCATGATTCCCTTTCTAAATGCATGGACCCAATGGATCCAGATCCAGAGTCACATCCAGGAGGCAACTTATACAATATTCAGACAGGGCAGCTTGCATCTCCAGATGCCAATGCCGATAGAGCTGTTAGTATTGGAAAGACGCAACTGGCACAGTACGAGTCATCATGGCCACAAGGCTTTTATGGCACCATTTCCAAACATGTCATCACCTTTGCAAGTAAAACGAAACATATCAAGGTGGGTGCCCACTTGGTTATGGACCAAGAAGCGATTTATGCACGCGTCATCGGTTTGCTGATGAGCGAACGCGAACTTGACTTGACCCATGTATTCTCAACAGAGCTTGCGGCATACCCACCCGCACTGTTCCAACCAGATGGCTTAATGAGAACTGCAGCTAAGTCCGCATTGAAGCAGAACTTGGGAATGGAAACATCCTCTCGAACATGGGGTCGACCAACAGTTATCATGGATGTGTCAGCTGTTTTGTGGACAGTCGACTGGCCTGCTAGTGGCTGGATTCCATATATCCCATACAACTAAAAGAATTAAAAGATAGCATTGTTGTGCTGCTAACAAAGATTTTTAATGCGTCTATTTCTCAGGGGTGCGTACCAGATAATTTCAAGTTAGCAAACGTAACACCTTCCCTAAGAAAGGCAATAAAGGTGCGGCGGGAAATTATAGGTCAATCAGTTTAACGTCTGTTGTAGGTAAGCAACTGGAATCAATAATTAGGGATCGTATAGTCGAACACACAATTGCATAACTTAGTTATAAATACGCAGCACGGTTTCAGGCGAAACAAATCTTGCTTAACTAATCTTTTAGAATTTTTTCAAAGCGTGGTTGACGTTTACGATAGTCATCGGGCGGTTGATGTAGTGTATTTAGATTTTCAAAAAGCGTTTGACACCGTACCGCACAAAAGACTCATTGAGAAAACTAAGGCTCATAGAATCAGGGGTGTAGTAATAAATTGGATAGAAGAGTGGTTGCGAGGTAGGAAACAGAGGGTGGTCGTTGATGGAGCGGAGTCGTGTTGGGCTAATGTAGCGATTGGCGTTCCTCAGGGTTCTGTATTGGGCCCATTGCTTTTTCTTATATATATTAACGATTTAGATGTCGACTTAGTCAGTACAGTTTCAAAGTATGCGGATGACACGAAGTTCAGTGGTAGGGCGAAGTTCAGTGGTAGAATGATCTGAATAAAATCGTTGATTGGTCAGTCACATGGCAAATGAGATTTAACGTCGATAAGTGCAAAATTTTACATATATGTTCACGTAATGGTAATTTTGCGTATAGTATGTCAGGGAAAGAGTTGATAAGCGTAGAGCAGGAAAAAGATTTAGGAGTTATAGTCACTGGTGATTTAAAAGTAGCGAAACAAAGTACAGCAGCGGTCAATAAAGCGAACAAAGTGTTAGGTTTTATAGCTCGGAATTTTGAATACAAATATCGCGATATTATAGTTCTTCTTTATAAATCATTAGCTGGACCCCATTTGGAGTACGCGATCCAATTTTCGAATCCGCATATGTGCAAAGATATAGACAAAATCGAAAGAGTTCACAAACGAGCAACTAAGATGATTCCGTCGCTTCGGTCAAAGTCCTACGAGGATAGGCTTAAGGAGTTAAAATTGACTACACTCGAGACTAGGAGGCTAAGGGGTGATCTATTCCAGGTTTTCAAAATTATGAATGGGTTCGTTCGATAACGTAGATAGAGATAGCTTTTTCGAAATATCTCAATATAATAGGACTAGAAATAACGGGTTAAGTTGACAAGTAGAAGGTTCGAGACAGCAGTTGCGAAAAACTTTTTTACGCATAGAATAGTAAATAGCTGGAATAGTTTGCCGGTAGAAGTAATTAGTAGCACGTCTATAAACATGTTTAAAAATCGATTAGACGCATATATTGAGAGATTGGGTATAGTTTAAGGTAGTAAAATTAAGGGTTGGATAAGATAGATTTTGATTCTCTTTTCATTAAAGATCACAATAACCAGACTAGAGGTCATAGTATGAAATTATTTAAGCCAAGATGTAGAACAAATTTAAGAAAACATAGTTTTACAAACAGAGTAATTTTGGAACAGTCTGACAGAAGAAGTGGTGACTTGATACAATTGATTCTTTCAAAAGAAGGTTGGATAGTTTGATGTCTGCAAGGGACATCTGGTGATAGTGTTTAAGCCCATTTTTATTGCATGAATGGTACTGGTTTATTTCATATATATTATGTACATTTAGGTGATAAATCCCACAGCTCAACACAAGTGTTGTGGGATATAGTGAGGCAGCATCTTGGGTTAGGGGATACTCTCTGTCCTTACACACCCATTTAAAGAGATTCCTCTGCCAAGCGGTGCCCCCCCCCCATAGTACTGTGAGGTATTGAAAAACTCATGATCTTCACTTGCCCCACAAACACCTTTAAATGGGAGACCCAAAATGGGTGCACACACATTTCTACATTACTGTAGTCTTTACAGCCACACCTACACTTTTCCTCCTAAGTATATATATTGTAATGTATATGGTTGTAAATTGTGACTTGGTCCGCAATTGATATGGACCGTGACTTATTTTGGTTGGCAAAGTACTGGTATTGATGGATACCGTAATGAAATTGACTGGATTCTTTGGATCTGATATATTTGCATGTCAGTTATAAATAGATATAGAGTGTAACATACTTGTGGATAGTAGTCTATTATGACTTGATCCTCTGGATCCAGAGATTCTATCTTTAGTTTTAAATTGATAATTAATTAGTTTTAAATTGATAATTATTTAGTTTTGTAGAAATTAGTTGTTGCCAATGTACAGGCAGTTTTTACATAGTGGAGCCACGTCGATGGGCCGAAGTGGCCCCTAGTGTGCCCACTATAAAAATTTCTTACGTTCTTATGTTCTTTGTGGTTCGGAACCCACGTAAAATTGTAGGTCCCCTCCGCCACCACAGAGGATATGCACGATACACAATTACGAACACAGTTAGGTAGACCAGCCATGAGTGGATCCTAGGGTCGTTGTTGGTCTGAAACATTATAACATAACATTTATCCAAACCTTCAAAGTATGTCTACCGAAACATCTTTCTCATGCATCTGTAGTACTAGTTTTTGATCGCTACTATGATTTCTCTCCGAAATCAAGCACTCGGGCAATGAGAAGCAAGAGCAGCAGAGTTCACAAGCTGGACCTCAACACCCCATTGCCTACAAGAGACGCTGTTCTCACGTGCACCGAGAACAAGGAGCAACTAAACAGGCTGCTCTGTGAGCAAATCCTTGCTGACAGTGAGTATCTCGCAACTGTAACCCAAGACCATGAGCTAGTGCTTGCAGGATGGCAGACCATACCGACTTCCATTGTGCGAGGCAGGAGTCGAGCAGCATTGGAGCTCTCACCATCTCATGAAGAGGCTGACGTGATATTAACACAACACGCTATCGCACAAGCTGAGAAAGATTATGATGGCCGCATCTCCATCATTTGTGATGACACAGACGTGTTTGCCATGCTGACTCACTTCTATGAATTTAAGAAACTAGGCTGTCACATGATTATGGAGTCTCCAGTGCGTAGCAGAAAATCAGTGGACATCCGAGCAACTGTAACCCAGCACAAAGACATCATCCCACAATTCCCACAAATCCTCAAACTACACGCTTTGAGTGGTTGTGATACAGTTGCAGCAATACATGGCATCGGCAAAGCCACTGCCATTGCCAAGAAGGGTTGGAAGCTAAACAAGCTGGGGTCCCTTGATGCATGCTTTGACCATATCGAGAAAGAGGCAACAGCGTTCATTGTTGCATGCTATGGGGATAAGAAATCCTCATCTCTTACTGAGTGTCGTCAGCGAGTATGGGCTCAGAAGACAGGGAAGTCGGGAACTGCTGCACCCAAACTATGTTCTCTACCACCAACAACTGAAGCTTTCCATCAAAATGTGCTCACTGCTCAGAGCCCACTACACTGTGGCGAACTGGCTCGATGCACTAAAGTGTGACCCACCACCACGTGATCCTGTGCATTATGGGTGGGAGAGAGACGAAACAGAGTTCTCATCCCAAAAACAGTTGGTGAAGGAGTGTGCTTAGCACCAGATGAAGTTCTGAAGCTAATCAGATGTGGGTGTGAATCACAATCAGCATGCAGGGGGAGTCGCTGCGGCTGCATGGGACGTGGAATCCCTTGCACAATGTTCTGTGCATGTGGCAGCGGCTTGGATTGCAACAATCCATTGACCCAAAACGCAAACGAAGAGCAGACTGATGATCCTGACGATCCTGACACAACCATGTCTTTTGATATTTGCCCCCAATAAATGGTTACCTAATGTGAATAACTGCATCAAAGTTGTCAATGCCAATCCTCCAGCTAGGTGTGAGCTTTGTTTTGCTTACGAGGTCATATCTTATAGCTTTGCAAACTTCCATAGAATGCATGTGCCCTGCACTTCAGCATAAATTGTGGTTTATATCCGAATATCCATATCCATATAATGTGGGTTATGTCATTTAAGCAGAATGTGGGTTATGTCACTTGTGCAGAACCAAGGTACTGCACAATGATTATAAGTGTATGTACAAGGGCAGAGAAGAGGATACCAGATCGGGTGTGGCAATTATACTGTCCCCCGATTTTCTGAACATAATGAAGAGTGAGAGATTGATTGGAGTGACCCTGAGCCTAAACGGAGAGAGACTATCGGTAATCCATGCATATGCACCGCAGAATGGAAGATCACAGGAGGAAAAGGAAACTTTTTATGAGGATCTTTAGGGAATGATAGATGGGCTGCCTTATGGACCAAGAATTTTGATGGGAGACCTAAATGGCCATGTGGGTGGAGATCGAAACGGAAATGAAGACGTGATCGGGGCACTTGGTGTAGGGGGAGAGAAATTTGGAAGGGGAAATGCTGGTAAATTTTTGTGCAAGAAATGTTCTTAGTATAATGAACACATTTTTTAAGCACCAGGAATCACATCTCTATACGTGGTTTGGATGGAATAGTAGAACTGGAAATTATGATAAGAAGTCTCAGATAGACTTTATTGTGGTGGATAAAAAGTCACTGGTGAAAGATGTAAGAGTAGTACCATCTGTGTCTTTTGACTCGGATCATAGACTTGTTAAAGCCAAAATTTTGCTTCCAGTACCACAAAATACAAAAAAGCCTAGAAGGAGAAGAGTGTGCACGGAGAATATACCAGAAAAACTGGAAGAGATTAGAACTAGAACTGAGGAGGCTTTCGGACAAAGGGTAGCTACGGAAATAGTGGATGAGGTTTGGGTTGAGTTTAGGAGAACGATGGAAGGAATACAGCGAGAGGTGATTGGAGAAAGGGTAGTTGGAGGGAGGGTCAAAAAAAAAAAAGACGGCATGGTGGACCCAGGAGGTAAAGGAGGCAGTGACAAATAAGATGCGTGCTCTTAGGAGATGGCTTAAGGATAGAAATGAGCAAACAAGGCAAGAATATGTCCAAATGAGAAACCACACCAACGAGGTTAAAAGAAGAGCGAAACGCTCTGTGTGGGAGAAAATAGGTAGAGACTTAGAAGAGGATTTTCATGGCTAAGAAGTATAAAAATGGAGAAAGCAAGAAAACAACAGTGGCGATTAAAAATGCACATGCTAAAGTCCTCACTGATAAAAGCGAGGTGGCCGCACGCTGGAACGAATACTTTAGACAGCTTTTGAATAACGAGAACCAATATGATGAGGTGAGAAGGGAGGAGCGGGTAAATCATGAGGAGCATGAGGGGAACAGAGAGATCACTAGAGAGGAGGTTATTCAAGCACTAAAGAGGATGAAGAACAATAAAGCTCCCGGGCCGGATGCAATTGTCACAGAAACACTAAAAACAGCTGGTGATCCTGCTGTGGACTGGCTGCTAAGCATTTTCCGGGTGGTGTGGTCGCAGGGAATTGTACCAGCAGAATGGGGCAGAGCAATTATATGTCCTATATATAAAAAGAAGGGAAGTGAGCAGGAATGTCAAAACTACCGTGACATATCTTTGGTGTGTCATGTGGAGAAAATATATGAAAGGATTTTGGAACATAGAATACGAAACATACAGGAACCTGGGTTACTGGAGTATCAATGTGGCTTTCGTGCAGGCGAGGGTACTATAGATCAAATTTCAGCCATAAGACAATATCTTGAGAAGAGTTAAGAATTCAATTTGGACCGCTTCATATGTTTTTTTGATCTGGAGAAGGCATTTGATAGTGTGCCCAGGGAGAAGCTGTGGGTGGTTTTGAGTGAGAGAGTGCCACCCAAGCTTCTGAGAGCAGTAATGAGCACCTATAGGGTCTCCCAGAGCACGGTGGTGGGATCGGAGGAGTGGTCTGATATAAGTACAGGAGTTAAACAAGGGAGTGTTCTGTCACCCATTTTATTTATTGCCTACATCAACAGGGTTATGGAACACATAACTGAGGGAATTGAAGAGGAAATAGAAATTTTTGGATATGCTGATGATGTGGCTGTTGGGACTAACAGAGCACAATCCCTGGAGAGAATTATGCAGAGGTGGGATGAGAGATTGAGGGGATATGGACTGAAACTGAATTATGATAAAACTGAATATACGGTGGTAACGAGGGGAGCGAACGAGGAAGAAATCTTTGTTGAGGGAAGGGAAATGAAAAATACGGACACATTTAAATACCCTGGTAGTGTGATAGAAAATGATGCGGGTATGGATGCAGAGGTGAATGAAAGAATTGCTAAATATAGCAGAAATGTTTCCTTCCTGTACCCCCTATTGAAAGACCAAAACATCCCTAAAAAGGTAAAGACGCATATATATTGAAACCAATCTTACTATATGGCAGCGAGACTTGGGTCCTAACCACAAAGACGAGGGGAAAACTGCAAGCAGCTGAAATGAAGAATATTGAGAGGAACCAACTGAGATGGTACGGCCATGTCCAACGAATGCCGATGGAAAGGACAGCAAGAAGAATGCTGGAATGGGCCCCTCAAAACAGAAGACAGTTGGAAGACCCAAGATCCGATGGATGGATAACATCAAGAGTGCTGTCGAGATGTGTGGAATCAGTCTCCAACGGGCAAACTTGATGTGTGGAGATCGTGAGGCATGGAGGAGTCTCGTCCGAGGGCTCCCAACTGACAGACCGCTTTAGGTCTACCAGGCGCCTGGTAAGAAAGGTAAGAAATGTCATTTAAGCATTATAATCTGGTTTTATCTGCAGAAAAGATGTTAAGTGCTCAGCAGTTAGCTAGATTGTAGAAATTGTCACTAAAATAAAGCAAATACAGTGATGTCAACTGTGGCATTATCATATTTCAAGGCCAAACTTTAACCTCAAATGACCTTGACTTGACCCATGGAGTTGCAAAATGATATCCAACTGTTATCATGTGCCTATAGAACTACTCAGTCTCGCCCAAAACCATAAAAAACGAGAGTAAGATCACCAAAATATCTCCACGACTGCCCGGGATATGGGATATTCCTTATTTCGGGTGGCGTTTGACCTCCAATGACCTTGAGTATTGACGAATGTGGATCAAAACGACTCCCAAAGTATCTGCAACCCCTCCAGATCGACTCATCATCCTAAAAACCCCTAGAAATGACACCAAGATCATCAAAATCCATCAAGTATTGACCAGGATATGCGATTTTTAAGTTTCGCCGGCCATCTTGGAAAATGGCGGCCATATTGAAAAAGCCAAGCGGGGTCAGGTGTACACCCGATGGATTCTTGAATGGGGTGGTATAAGCTTTCAAAATATGTCAAGATTTGCTTTATAACAAACAATGCAGGGTTCCCACCCCGTGCAACCGGACTACCAGGAGAAAATATTAGAAACGGTGTGTCGAGAAGAAAACATAGATGTAATATATACGGACTTTGCAAAAGCCTTCGATAAATGTGACCATGGAATCATAGCACACAAACTTAAGAATACAGGAATTACTGGAAAGCTAGGAAGGTGGATATTTAATTTCTTGACGAAAAAGAACACAAAGTGTGGTGGTAAACGGAGGTAAATCGGAAGTCTCGGAAGTCATGAGCTCTGTCCCACAAGGGACAGTATTAGCTCCCTTGCTGTTCATAATAATGATTGCAGATATTTATGCAGATATTAAGGACAGTATTGTATCATGCTTCGCAGATGACACAAAGATATGTAAGGAAATATTGAAAGAAGGGGACACAAGAAAATTACAAAACGACATTGAAACAATATTCCAGTGCACAGAAGACAACAATATGAAGTTCAACGAAGAAAAATTCCAACTTCCAAGATATGGTAATAACAAGGAGCTACAGAAAAAAGGGTACAAACTATGCAAGAAAAACAGATAACACCAAATCCACAAGTCAGGGATCTGGGAGTAATAATGTCGTCGAATGCAGAATTCAGAGAGCATTATAAAATTAAAATTACAACGGCTAGGAAAATAATGGGAATCATCTGGAGGAGCTTCCGCAGCAGAAAAGCAAACATCATGCTCAAATTATGGAAGAGTCTAGTCCTACTAATAATTGAGTATTGCTCAGTACTCACGAGCCCATACAGAAAACGAGACATTGTGAACATTGAAGCTAGACAAAGGACTTTTACGTCTAAGATAGAGGAAACGGAAGATGAAGACTACTGGTCACGACTGGAACTCTACTCTCTCGAAAGAAGGCGAGAGCGGTACACACTAATATACATATGGAAAATACTTGGGGGCTCTGTCCCTAACCTTAGAAATGAAATAGAAACAAAATGGAATGAGAGAAGAGGCAGATCTTGTACGGTCCCAGCTGCAGTAGGAAAAGGGGCCATGAAAACGAGGCTGGAAAATACCCTCAGAATACGAGGCCCAAAGCTTTTCAATGTTCTACCAAAAGAAGTGAGGAATCTCCAGCACACCGACCTGAATAACTTCAAGAACCAGCTGGACAGATTCCTGTGCAAAGTCCCTGACCAGTCATGCATGGCTGGCTACGAGGGCAGGAGGAGATCAGAACGCAATTCCCTCCTTCACCAAATCCCGCAGATGAGGCAGGATGCTGCAGAGTGGTCGACCGTAGGTCGATCCTGAACCGTCGTTTAAACTCACCTAAAGTATACCTAAAGTATAAATAAGTAATATATATATACAGGGTGTCCCGTAAGTCTGGACCCATAGGGATTTATAATATATTTTTTTATTATGTTATTATTATTATTTTATTATTATTATTTTTTTATTATTTTTTATTATGTTTTTATTTGTGGGGCCACTTGAAAGCCAAAGTGTACGAGGTCAAACTTCAGAACATTTTCCACCTTAAAGCACGCATTGTGGAGGCGTGTCAAGAAATTTCTGCGACTGTGATTCAGAAAGTGCTGTCGCAGTGGAGATTGCGTCTTCAACTATGTGTGCGACACAACGGCGGATACTTTGAACAGATTATGTAATAAATTTTTGGACTATTTTGTAATTTTATTATTTTTCCCTATGGGTCCAGACTTACGGGACACCCTGTATATTATATATATACAGTTTATATATACAGGGGTTGGACAAAATAATATGAACACCTTGATAAATGGCGGTTTTTATTCTTAATATGGAGTTGGTCCTCCTTTAGTGGAAATAACAGCTGCAATGCGTCGGGGAATTGATTCATACAGCTTTTGGACAGTGGCTAGAGGAATCCTGAGCCATTCTTCGAGCAAACCCTGCTCCAGTTCCTCCAAAGACGCCGGCGGTGGGAATCGGCTTCTGACCTGCTGCTCCAACTGACACCACAGATGCTCGATAATGTTAAGATCCGGGGATTGTGGAGGCTAATCCAAGCGTTCTACTTCACTAACATGCTCTTCAAACCAGTTTTTAACGACCCCAGCGGTGTGGATTGGTGCATTATCATCCTGAAAGACGGCGCCGCCATTGGGAAACAGCGTTTGGACCATGGGATGGACCTGGTCAGCCAATATTGACAGATAGACCTGGGCGTTAACCCTACCTTGCAGTACTACAGCTGGGCCAAGAGTATTCCACGATATTGCTGCCCAAACCATCACAGATCCGCCTCCATGCTTAACGGTTGGGGTCAGGCAGTCGGGGTCAGGCAGTCGGGGTCATAAGCATCTTTAGGCTGTCTCCAGACGTAAACTCGACCGGAACATGGAAATAGCGTAAAGGAGGATTCGTTGGAGTAGACTACATTCTTCCACCGGTCAATTGACCAATTCTTATGGTCATTACACCATTTTCTGCGCCGCTCAATGTTGATGTGCGAAAGGAAGGGTTTGGCAATTGCAGCCCTCCCATGGTATCCAGCTCCATGGAGCTCGCGACGTACAGTTTGGTCGATACCGGGCTTGCAAGATGCTGGTTAAGCTCTGCAGTCACTTTTGGAGCTGTGGTCTTATGATTCTTTGTCACAATGCGCTTTAGCACCCGGCGGTCTCGATCACACAGCTTCTTCTTGCGTCCACTATTGCATTTGTCGGTGCTTGTCTTTCCATGGTTTTAGTATGCAGACATGACCATAGAGACAGTTCCTCTGGATACATTGAATATCTGAGCGGTTTTCGTCACCGATGCACCAGCCATCCGCGCTCCGACAATTTGCCCTCTTTGGAAGTCTGACAGGTCTTTCATAACTGCTAATTCATAATTCACTCAGATCTGTAAAAACAACGTGAAGGTTATAACATGACGTATACACTCTCTGTTACGCATTTAAATAGGTTTGCCAGTCATTTGACCGTTTACTTTGTGTCTGAGCAGTCCGTAAAGATAACCGGTGAAATCGGCGGGTGTTCATATTATTTTGTCTAACCCCTGTATATATATGAAAATTCTTTCACGAAAGTAACACGTGCAAAATATTTATGGTGATTAAAACCACGAAGGAAAGGAAACACAGAGTGGTGCTCAAGCGCTTTCGTCTAATGACATCCTCAGGAACACTGAAGTAAATAAAGAGTTCAAGACTATATGACGCGTTCGGTGGAGAAGGGGCGAACGCAACATTTTCGAATTATGCCACAAAATGCAGTTAAAGTTTGTAAACTTTAAACCTTTGTATTTTTCCGGTTTATTGAAATGTTGTATGAATTTGAACACATATTTGAGTAAAATATTGTTGTGTAATATGTCGATATAATAAAACGCCAAGAAATTTTACGATATTATTTATTAATAGCTTCTGATGTTAACTGGTGTAATCCATTATTTGGTCCTCTTCGTCGAATGTTGTATTACCTGCTTCAACTGTTTCGGTTTCTTCCAGTTCCTTTAACAATCTTGTATAATAGTTCACTGCAGTTGCAGGCATTAGGTCTGATAATTCTTTGAGATCTTTATTTTTTCCTTAGTTATTGGCAGCAATTGGGAATACTTTGGTTGCAGTGTCTGCTGGGCTAGATTGAATAAACTGACACTGTAGAATTTTTTCTTTTTCTGCAGTCTGACGGGATGGCTATTATCTGGGGTTGTGCGGTATGCAGTAGATATTACGTAGCCTTCTTTGTGTTGAAAGTCAAATATTAACTTTCTTGCATCTGTAAATTTAGTAGTTGTTGATTTTCTAATGACAATGCACGTTTTTAGGATGTCAAAATCGAGAAAATCAGCCTGTTTCATTTCTACAACTAGGAAGCGCTGCGAAACGGCCGTAACATAATCTTTTTGGTGTAAATAATATTGCTGTAATTATTTTTATATTTTGTTCAATTTGGCCAAATTGAGCATCACAGGGCATTGTCGAGTGACCAGAAAGTAGATAGATATGTTCAATGTGAAGCAATGATGCGGAGTGAATTTCTCTGAGATACATTAAAACCTAAATTTTACCGTGAAAGATTGCAGACTAACATCTAATTTTTTGCATAGGTAAAGCAAAGGTTTTAAAGGATAATTATACGACAAAAACTCATTTTTCGAATTTTGTGGCGTTCGCCCCTTCTCCACCGAACGCGTCATATATAGGTTACAAAAAAAAAAATATATATATATATATATAGTAAGTATAGAAATAAAAATTGTGGGAGGAGCATACAAATTTGTAAGGAAAACTACCAATTTTAGCACTTTGCCCGAATTCAACACACGATCAAATGGATTGTTTACAACCAATTTTGTAGATAATGCCTGAATGATATATAGGTCACAAAAAATAAATAAAAATACAAAATAAAAATAAATTGAAAAATAAAAATTGTAAGAGAAGCATACAAATTTATAAGGGAAACTTACCAAGGGTTTAGCACTCTGCCCTTCTTGTCTAAATCCATTCTGAACGAATGCAAAACAACGGGATCGAGTTGAAAAAGACCTTTACTCATGTTAAAGTTATTTGTAAGTTGAATAATAACAGACTCAAGAATATTTCTATTAACAATGTTGCTAGAGTGAAACAAAACTGAAGCATTATTCCAATCAAAACAATGGGATAACCAGTGGTGGGCACCGTTAACCAAAAAGTTAACTTCGATAACGATAATCCGTTAACCCCAATTTTTAACTCCGATAACGATAATCCGATAATTTTACTACAAAGTTAACGGAAGTTAACGATAATCCGTTAACGATAACTATTTCTTTACTAACATTTAAAAAAATCAAGGAAAAAAGCTTTAAAACCCATAGAAAATGTTTATTTATGCAAAATCCAACAATAAATAGGTATTTAACTGTATTTTTATCAAGTTTTGCAACTTTTTTGCTTAATAACTTTTTTTTTTATTTTTAATAAAAAATGTACTGATTACATGTTTTGAAACCCTTGTAACCACTAACCATTAACTAAATTTTAATTTACCAGAGAATTATTATGGTGGGAACTGAAAGGTAAAATTAAATTTTAGGCACATTTATTAAAGACTATGACACAATGTGCTGGTTGCCCTTCAGAAAAACCAACTTCTCAAAATTAGGCCCAACTGCCAGTCTTGACCTCTTGGGCCTCAGGATGTCCTTGCCGAGAGAGAAGAGCCGTTCCACTGCGGCAGAGGACGGAATTGGCAGACTGAAGTTATGGCGATTTAATTCATTCGCGGAGCGGTGATCTTCCGTGAATGACTCCTCGCAGTTAACGTGTTAACGGACTTTAACAGACTAAATATCGAGTTATCGGAAGTTAACTGGTCCGATAACGATAAATGGAAATTAACTTCCGTTAATAGTCCGTCAAAAAAGGTTAACTTCGTTAATTAACTGTTATCGGATTAACGCTTTAGTGCCCAACACTGGGGATAACTGACAAATGGACAAAAAGGGCACTGGACGACTGTCCTGTTCTAACGGAATATTGATGCTGTTTTACACGCGTGTGCAAATCCTTTCCCGTCTGACCAATGTAAAAGGAATCACATTGTTTACAACCAATTTTATAGATACTGCCTGAATTATTGGTAGGGCTATTTTTTACTATGATATTTTTCACAATATTGTTATATGAAAATACTACATTAATATCCAAAAGTTTAAGTACATTAGCAATGCCTAAAAAGGCCAGGAAAAATAGAAGTACTAAAATATTCTTTGACAAAGTGCGAGTGTTATTATTCACACGATAGAAGGTTCGTTTTGCCTTGTTAAGATAAGATTCCATAAACGCAGGTGGGTAGCACAGATCACTTCCAATACCGTTGATTTTTTTCAATTCGGCATCGATGTATTCTGGACTGGCGATCCTAAGAGCGCGTAGAAACATTGAAGAAAATATTGCCTTCTTAATGGAGGTGTCATGTCCAGAGTAAAAGTGTACGTAGGACAAATTGTTTGTTTTTTCCGATAGATACTAAACTTAAAACCTGGGCTTTCCCTATGTACACGCACATCCAAAAACGGGATTGAGTTGTCTTGTTCCACTTCTAAAGTAAACTTAATAGAGGGGACTTGATCATTTAACTGAAGGAGGATGTCATCCAGGTCACGATTCATTGGCCAGATACACAAAATATCGTCGACGTACCGCAACCATGGAATGCCAACCCCCAGGATTCTCGGAATGTAAGTCATTTCGAAAAACTCCATATAAATATTGGAGAGGAGGGGCGACAAGGGGTTGCCCATGGCCATCCCAAAAACCTGTTGATAATACTCGCTATTGAAAGTGAATTTACAGTCTTTGATGCAAAGCTTAATAAGTTCTAAAACGATGTGTGCAGGGAGTGGCAGGTCGTACTTATGTAATTCTCGGGAGAGAAAGTCAAGCATATCGTCAATCAGCACTTTTGTAAACAATGAACAAACGTCAAAACTGATCAATCTATCGTTGGTTTCAGTGCGTACATTGTTCAATTTTTCAGTAAGATCCATGAAATTTTTACATGTGAATCAGAGATAGTTCCAAGAATAGGGAACAAGACTTTGACAAGCCATTTGGAGAGTTTATAGGTAATAGAGCCCACCGAGGTAATAATAGGGCACATAGGGTTGCCAGGTTTGTGGGTTTTAATAAAACCGTAAAGGTAGGAAAGAGAAGGTGAAGTGGACATGAAAAGCGGAATTAAGTCCTTATGATCTTTGAGAATGCGTTTCAAGCCACTATTGAATGATTTGATGACGTCATCCTGTGGGTTCTTCCTAAGTTTTCTGTATGTGTGGGGGTCCTGGAGCAGCTCGTTCATCTTTCTAATGTAGTCCACTTTGTCCATAATAACTATGGTGTTAACCTTGTCTGCTTTAGTAATATGGAGCTCGCCATCTTTTTTTAATTGTGAGAAGCTATTGCGAAAAAGTTTAGGAAAGTTATCTTCGTAAGTATGATACTATTCGCAGCACTATAGACAAGGCCTTTAACTATGTTAACCAAAGACTGAGGAAGATTACACTGTTTTTCAAAATAAGCAAAACTATAACAAATTTGTAAAGCAGAAGGTTTTTTAACAATAAAAAAGGACAAACCAAATCCAAGGGCACTTATTACATCGTCACTAATGTTTTTCGAAGAAAGGTTCAAAACACATTTTGAGCTTCCTTTTTTACTCCACTGACTATTTCAAATGAGACTTAATTTTGCGATCCAAAATGTTACGAAGTGAAGAAGTTCTCCGACGCAACTCGTTGTAAATTTCATCAAACAAAGGTTCGATCCACGGTTGGGGAATAACGGTCACAAAATTACGTTTGGCAATACGTAAATTTTTGAAGGCGGACCACTCATTTTGTCTGGTGACTTAAATGTTTCTTTAAAATTGGTTGTAAACAATGTGATTCCTTTTACATTGGTCAGACGGGAAAGGATTTGCACATGCGTGTAAAACAGCATTAATATTCCGTTAGAACGGGATAGTCGTCCAGTGCCTTTTTTGTCCATTTGTCAGAGTTATCCCATTGTAATGATTGGAATAATGATTCAGTTTTGTTTCACTCTAGCAACATTGTTAATAGAAATATTCTTGAGTCTGCTATTATTCAACTTACAAATAACTTTAACATGAGCAAAGGTCTTTTTCAACTCGATCCCGTTGTTTTGAATTAGTTCAGAATGGATTTAGACAGAAGGGCAAAGTGCTAAACTCTTGGTAATTTTCCCTTATAAATTTGTATGCTCCTCTTACAATTTTTATTTTTCAATTTATTTTTATTTTTTTATTCTTTTTTTGTGACCTATATATCATTCTGGCATTATCTATAAAATTGGTTGTAAACAATCCATTTGATCTTGTGTTGAATTCGGGAAAAGTGCTAAAATTGGTAGTTTTCCTTACAAATTTGTATGCTCCCACAATTTTTATTTCTATATTTACTATATATATATATATATATATATATTTTTTTTTTTTGTAACCTATATATAGTCTTGAACTCTTTATTTACTTCAGTGTTCCTGAGGATGTCATTAGACGAAAGCGCTTGAGCACCACTCTGTGTTTCCTTTCCTTCGTGGTTTTATTCATCATAAATATTTTGCACGTGTTACTTTCGTGAAAGAATTTTCATATAATGAACACCACGCGTTCCTTCGACTTGCTGTTCCCTCTCTTGTCTCCGTTTGTGTCCGTGTTTTCTTCTACATTAATGAAGGGGCATGCAATTCGTATCCGACGAAAGTTTCTTACTAATTGTCTAGAGGAGCAGGTCCTTCCCAAGTCCCTCCTTACGATTCGCCTCAGACAAATTAACGACCATCCGTTTAACAACTTCAGCAGATTAATTTTAAAGAAGCATATTGAAGTCACCAGACAAAATGGGTGGTCCGCCTTCAAAAATTTACGCATTGCCAAACGTAATTTTGTGACCGTTATTCTCCAACTGTGGATCCAACCTTTGTTTGATGAAATTTACAACGAGTTGTGTCGGAGAACTTCTTCACTTCGTAACATTTTGGATCGCAAAATTAAAAGTTTCATTGGAAATAGTCAGTGGAGTAAAACAAGCTCAAAATGTGTTTTGAACCTTTCTTCGAAAAACATTAGTGACGATGCAAAAAGTACCCTTGGATTTGGTATGTGCTTTTTTATTGTTAAAAACCTGCTTTACAAATTTGTTATAGTCTTGCTTGTTTTGAAAAACAGTGTAATCTTCCTCAGTCTTTGGTTAACATAGTTAAAGGCCTTGTCTATAGTGCTGCGAATAGTACTTACGAAGATAACTTTCCTAAACGTTTTCGCAATAGCCTCTCACAATTCAAAAAAAGATGGTGAGCTCCATATTACTAAAGCAGACAAGGCTAACATCATAGTTATTATGGACAAAGTGGACTACATTAGAAAGATGAACGAGCTGCTCCAGGACCCCGCCACATACAGAAAACTTAGGAAGAACCGGATCTTTTCCGTTTGACTGCCGCCATTGAAATATTTTCGTTAAAACTAACGAAAATATCACGACTTAACGTAACTAATTATCAAGGGCGTACAGTTGATCTATTATTAATTATAACATTGTTTGTTTCTGGAATAGTATTTACTATTTACTAATAGATCAACTGTACGCCCTTGATAATTGGTTAGGTTAAGTCGTGATATTCTGTCAAAATTGGTGGGGGGGAGATAACCTACAAGTACTAAATATTAATTTTACGTAATTACAAATATTTTTAGCATGTTAAATGTTAATTAATTGTTTCAAATTAAATTCTACAGCCATTTTGAGTGAATCCTGCAAAAAATACAAAAAGTTTAATTATGTTTCAATGGCGGCAGTCAAACGGAAAAGATCCGAAGAACCCACAGGATGACGTCATCAAATCATTCAATAGTGGCTTGAAACGCATTCTCAAAGATCATAAGGACTTAATTCCGCTTTTCATGTCCACTTCACCTTCTCTTCCCTACCTTTACGGTTTTATTAAAACCCACAAACCTGGCAATATGCGCCCTATTATTACCTCGGTGGGCTCTATTACCTATAAACTCTCCAAATGGCTTGTCAAAGTCTTGTCCCCCATTCTTGGAACTATCTCTGATTCACATGTAAAAAATTTCATGGATCTTACTGAAAAATTGAATAATGTACGCACTGAAACCAACGATAGATTGATCAGTTTTGACGTTTGTTCATTGTTTACAAAAGTGCCAATTGACGATATGTTTTACTTTCTCTCCCGAGAATTACATAAGTACGACCTGCCACTACCTGCACACATCGTTTTGGAACTTATTAAGCTTTGCATCAAAGACTGTAAATTCACTTTCAATAGCGAGTATTATCAACAGGTTTTTGGGATGACCATGGGCAACCCCTTGTCGCCCCTCCTCTCCAATATTTATATGGAGTTTTTCGAAATGACTTACATTCCGAGAATCCTGGGGGGTTGGCATTCCATGGTTGCGGTACGTCGACGATATTTTGTGTATCTGGTAGTGATGTAGGTCACATCCGCATCCGCATCCGCATCCGCGTAACATCCGCACATTTTCTAGCAATCGCATCCGCACCCGCATCCGCACTTTGGACTGCGGATGTCGTGCGGATGTGGACCGTTGAGATAAAATGTCATTAATAAGCGGAAATTATCAAATTCTACTATATTAATAGAACTAGTTCATTGTGCGCAAAAGTGATGCAAGCGACAAGACGAGAGGCTGTTCTTGTATGAAGTTACTCTCTTGCAACCTACTTAGATCACGTTACAAAGCTGAGTTATTTTCACCTAGTACATTAGAACGAGTTAAATCATCACTTGGCAAAGCAGTTGAAGAGCTTCAATCTCTTGAATCTGTCGCTTCGCCACCCACCAAAGAATAAAAGTTTCAGTGACAGAACCAACACCTTCAACAAGCAAATCTATCACAGAATCTGTCTCTCAGTTTCTTGAGTCAAGCAGCAATGACGAGACCTACGCGATGTCAAAAGATGTAGTAAAAATGATCGAGAGCTATCACCAAGAAAAACGCCTGGCTGCATGTGACAATCCTATTAGTTGGTGGAAAAATACGCAGAATATCTATCCATACTTGAGTAAACTTGCAAGGAAACATTTAGCCTGTCCTCCAACAAACGTACCAAGCGAGAGATTATTTAGCAGTGCTGGATTAATATATGATGAAAAGAGAAACAGACTGGCAGCAGAAAAGGCAGAAAAATTAATGTTCCTTAAGCATAACCTTCCTATAATTAAGTTTGAATATTAAACGATGAACATCTTAGTTTACTTTATTTTAATTACTCATTTATAAATATGCCTAATAAAACTTTAAACTCAATATAAATAGTTATCAGCTAATTAAAGATCTCTTTCTATAAGGGTGGAGGTTGGGGAAAGAGGTCGGTGGGGTGCATTTGAGTTGGGTTCACGTCCCGCATCCTGGTAACACAATTATGGTTTCTAATTGTGGCTGAAACTCAACAAAATATAACGAATTTATTTGCAGACGAATTCACTAATTGATTTCTATATTAGTTAGATGCTTGATATTATTATATGTTCAGAGAAAAGTACAGCAATTATTGTACAATTAATCAATTATACTACATTATAGCTACAGCTCTCTCTATATAATAACTTATTATATACGTTAAACACAACAAATCGCGAATATATCCTAAAAATAACGAAAATGTAGACATCCGCATCCGCATCCGCGGATGTTGAAATCAAACATCCTCATCCGCATCCGCATCCGCGGATGTGGAAAAAATGACATCCGCTACATCACTAGTATCTGGCCCATGAATCGTGACCTGGATGACTTCCTCCTTCAGTTAAATGATGAAGTCCCCTCCATTAAGTTTACTTTAGAAGTGGAACAAAACAACTCAATCCCGTTTTTGGATGTGCGTGTACATAGGGGAAGCCCAGGTTTTAAGTTTAGTATCTATCGGAAAAAAACAAGCAATTTGTCCTACGTACACTTCTACTCTGGACATGACACCCCCCATTGAGAAGGCCATATTTTCTTCAATGTTTCTCCGCGCTCTTTGGATCGCCAGTCCGGAATACATCGATGCCGAATTGGAAAAAATCAACGGTATTGGAAGTGATTTGTGCTACCCACCTGCGTTTATGGAATCTTGTCTTAACAAGGCAAAACGAACCTTCTATCGTGTGAATAATAACACTCGCACTTTGTCAAAGAATATTTTAGTACTTCCTTTTTTCCCGGCCTTTTTAGGCATTGGTAATGTACTTAAACTTTTGGATATTAATGTAGTATTTTCATATAAAAATATTGTGAAAAATATCATAGTAAAAAATAGCCCTACCAATAATTCAGGCATTATCTGTAAAATTGGTTGTAAACAATGTGATTCCTTTTACATTGGTCAGACGGGAAAGGATTTGCACACGCGTGTAAAACAGCATCAATATTCCGTTAGAACGGGACAGTCGTCCAGTGCCCTTTTTGTCCATTTGTCAGAGTTATCCCATTGTATTGATTGGAATAATGCTTCAGTTTTGTTTCACTGTAGCAACATTGTTAATAGAAATATTCTTGAGTCTGCTATTATTCAACTTACAAATAACTTTAACATGAGCAAAGGTCTTTTTCAACTCGATCCCGTTGTTTTGAATTCGTTCTCTTACAATTTTTATTTTTCAATTTATTATTTTTTTTTTTTGTGACCTATATATCATTCAGGCATTATCTATAAAATTGGTTGTAAACAATCCATTTGATCTTGTGTTGAATTCGGGCAAAGTGCTAAAATTGGTAGTTTTCCTTACAAATTTGTATGCTCCTCCCACAATTTTTATTTCTATATTTACTATATATATATATATATATATTTTTTTTTTTTGTGACGTATATATAGTCTTGAACTCTTTATTTACTTCAGTGTTCCCAAGGATGTCATTAGACGAAAGCGCTTGAGCACCACTCTATTTTTCCTTTCCTTCGGTTTTATTCATCATATATATATATATATATATATATATATATATATATGAAAATTATTTCAAGAAAGTAACACGTGAAAAATATTTATGATGAATAAAACCACGAAGGATGTCATTAGACGAAAGCGCTTGAGCACCATTCTGTGTTTCCTTTCCTTCGTGATTTTATTCATATCATATATATATATATATATATATATATATATATATACAGGGTGTCCCATAAGTCCGGCATCATAGGAGAAATTCATATTTTTCTATTTCTACAAACCATAATTCATATTTTTCTCTTTCTACAGGCCATAATGTCTGTGAGCAAGGAAGAACGAATCCAGATAATTCTACTCATCGGAAATCGGAGTCAAAGAGACTTTGCAACAAGTCTGCTAACACAACTCTGTGTTATTGGCTCGCGGTTTGAATGCAGTCTGTTAAATCAGCAGCGGCCTCTTTGACTCCGATTTCCTATGAGTAGAATTATCTGGATTCGTTCTTCCCTGCTCACAGACATTATGGCCAGTAGAAAGAGAAAATATGAATTATGGTTTGTAGAAATAGAAAAATATGAATTTCTCCTATGATGCCGGACTTATGGGACACCCTGTATATATATATATATATTATATATATATATATATATATATATATGCTATCATGCATGAACATGCAAGATTTTCCATATACAAAAATGCCTTCACCAGGATTTGACCATAGCACCTCTTAAGTAGAAGGCAAGGTCGCTGACCATTGCACAACGACCAGGTAATAGTTAGTACAACTTGGCCTATATTTCAGTACCCGAGGGAACACACAACGGTTTCGCGTCCAGAGGTGTTTTCTGTACAAACCACTGTACACTCGAGGTAATGACAGCATTTTATTCAAATCATTAGTATGACACCAATCAATGTTCAAGACAATCATAATCACAGCTTTAAGGGAAGCAAGATAGTAATATAAAAAATTTCTTATTTTACACAGAACAACCTTCCTTTCAACCTTTCAAAGGTTCCGCGCGATGATTCCTCATTTCACAAAGGTCAAGCTTATCGCCCCTCCTCTCGAGTTGGCTTGGTGAAGTAGTGAGTTGGTTTCTTGTACTCTCCCCTCACATAGCCAGGTACTCTCGGCTCATCGGCGATTGTTCTGAGCCAAGCGTCTAATCTTCTTTTGAAGATATCTACTGCAACACCATTCGTGTTTTTTAGGTCTTTGGGCAGTTGATTAAACAGTTTTGGTCCTCTCACAACAAAACTATTTTCTTTAAGGGTTAAAGATGTTCCCTGTCTCGCCTTTAATTTGGGAACACGACACAGTCTTCCTTTTCTACTTTCCACTATTGTTTGGGGAGTTACAGAGTTCAGAGTAGGATTAGGGACTAGTTTCTCCATTATTTTCCAAGTGTAAATAATGGTGTATCTCTCTCTTCTCCTTTCCAGTGAATATAGGTTTAATTCGCGTAACTTTTCCCAGTAATTTAGTTCTTTGCACCCATTGATCTTGGTTGTGAAGCTTCTCTGAATCCCTTCTAGCTGTCTAATGTCTTCTTTTTTATATGGAGATGTTAGGACCGAGCAGTATTCCAATTTGGGTATGATCAGTGTTTTCAGTAGAGGAATCATTACATTCCTATCCCTTCTCTTAAAGGTTCTCAATATCTACCCCATTATTCTCTTTGCTCTGTTTACTGCTATCTTATTTTGTGTTTCAAATTTCACATCATCACTCATTACAACTCCTAAATCTTTTGCTCTAGAATTTTTCTGAATTTCCTCTCCATTTGGAGTATAATATTCCATGCATTTTAAGTCTTCTCTTTTTCCGTACCGTAACAGCTGAAATTTCTCAGTGATAAACTTCATTATTGTTGTCTGCTGTCCACTTGTAGATTCTGTTCATGTCGGTTTGTAGAGATCCTATATCTTCTAAGTTCCTTATTTTTCTACTGTTCTTTGTGTCGTCAGCAAAGGATGTTACTGTAATGTCTCTGGTAACGTCCTTATCTATGTCAGTTTGCATGATTATGAAGAGTAGTGGAGCTAATTCTGTTCCTTGTGGTACCGAGCTGAGGACCTCTGATTCTGATGAAGATACTCCTTGTACTGTAACGACTTGCCGCCGCTCACTAAGGAAAGTTTGTGTGTATTACGTCATAGTTTTCATTACTTTCAAGTGCATCAATAATGTTGTTGTTGTGTTCCATTAGTTGTGATAGGCATGATCTGTCTGACCGAAACCCATGTTGGTTATCATTGAATTTTTTCTGAGTTTCCAAAAAGTTATAGATTTTCTGTCTAACTATTCCTTCAAATATTTTAGTGAGATGAGATGTAAGCGACACTGGCCTATAGTTTTTGGCCTCGGATCGATCTCCTCCTTTATATATTGGGACTATGCTCGCGCTCTTCAGGATGCCCGTATTTCTCCCGTGTCTAGTGATCGTCTCCATATCCAATATATGGGCTCAGCGATTGCATTCTTGCAGTTTTTGATCAGTGTGGCATTCCATTTATCCGGTCTTGCCGCTGAGTGTGTTTTAGTTTCCCTATGGCTTGTGTAATATCATCTGTCGTAAAGTCGAAGTCCGTTATAGTTTCCCCTTGTAGTTCTTCTTCAAAGAACGCGTTTCTATCGCATATCAGTTTGTCAGTTTTTGGGATACTGAAAGATGATTCGGACTGAGCTCTTCATATTTCAGATACTTTTGTTAGATCATCACATAAAGCACTGTTCTCATTTTTCGACTTTCTTTTTACAAAATTATAGAAGTACTTTGAATTAACCTTTATCGCTTCTATAGCATCGTTTTCTTCTTTTTCTGTATGCTTCTCAATTAGTTCCTATATGACGTCATCGATACTCTGCAGTTTATCATTTAATATTTTTCTGATGTTGTTATCTTTACAGTTACTTAATTTTGCAGTCACTCTTTTTCTCTTTCGGAACAATGACCTCTTTTGTCTCTCGAACCTGCTTCTCTTTCTTCTATGTTGTATTTTAGGGACATGTCTTTCCACAATTTCTAACGTCTTCTCATCTAAAGTCTTCCGTTGTCTTGGCCTCGAAAATGGTTTTCCAGTCTATTACTTCCATGCTGGATGCAACAGCTTCCCAGTTTATAGCTTTGGAGTGAAAATTTAAAATTTCTAATTTGCTTCTTTCTGTTGTTTGTGTTCTTTCCTGTTGCTTTTATATTTTTATTTCAATGATGTTGTAGACCGATATTATAGTTGGGGATATTTCTACATTATCAATTAGGTTGATGTTGTTTGTAAATACCAAATCTAGGCAGTTGTTTTTTCTTGTGTTTTCTGTTATTTCTTGCGTTAACATAAATTCATCAGCTAAAGCTAGTAGCATTTTTACCTGCTCCTGGTCTTCCCATGTGCCCCCTTGTCCTGGTGTATACATACATTTTTTCCTATCCTTTTATAAGTCATGAATGGGAAATTAAAATCACCACAGAGAAAAATATTTGGGGTTGGAGAGTGTAGATCTTTTACTCAGTTTCTTACCTCTGTAATGGAATCTGAAAATTTTGAGGTTAGCATGTTTGGGGGTCTGTACATTACAATTAGTACTATATTTAATTTTTCAATTTTTGCTGCTACACAGTCTACGTAGATGTTTGAAGTACTTATAGTCATTTCTGCCATATGCCTTTCGCGTGTGTAAATAGCACATCCTCCTTTACGTCTCACTGTTCTGTCGGCTCGGAAGATGTTATAGTTGTCAATTTGTATTTCTTTTTTGTCAACACAGGACTCAGTTTTCACAGTTCGCCTGGCAGTCCTTTAGATGAGTTTCCGTGAGGCATGCAAAGTCTGCTCCCGCTTCTTGCATGAGTCCTTTCAAGTATAAAACTTTGTCTCGGGAATGATTTGATTTAAGGCTCTGAATGTTGGCTAGGATTAGTCTTATTTTTTCGCTATCGTTTTCGCATACAGGTGGTTCCGATTCATTTTCCAATGGTGGTGCCGGTTTCGTTGCCTTGTGGTCCTCCGAGAATTTGCCTCTTTTTATCTTTGTCGGTACCTGTTGTTCTGATAACACATGAAGCGTCTTTGTGTATGCCTTCTGTCCGGCTCTCGGATTCCTATATTTGTCAGCTGACGTTGTATTTGCTAGATAGTATTTAGCAGCTGAATTGTGTTGGCTACGTCTAAAAAATTGGTACCCTTCTTTGATGTTCGTTTTTCCTGTTCACCCGTTGCGTTTCTTTGAGGGTGGTGGTAACAGCATATTTGTCCGTATTTGCACCTCCCATATCTTGCATAGGTGTTGCAGACCGTAAGATGGTGGCACTTGCACTTCTTATGAAATTCTTATCCATTATATATATATATATATATATATATATATATATATGGGGGGGGGTAAATATGGGGGTAAAAAAATTTTTTTATATTTTAATGTGTTCAACCCTTTAAATGGTTCATTTCAGCATAAAAATAACTATCCTAAAATATTTTAGCAAATTTTTAATTTTTAAGGGTTGCTACCAGCAATTAAAAATTGACAGAACGATTCAAATTGTCAAATTTTTCCACACCACCCAGGAGTACAGTACAAGGCGCATTGCTTTTTTTTAATATGGAAAGCTCCCCCGTAGGTCCTACCATAACCACAAGCATGCATAATTAAACTAGCATGATATTTGAGACATTAGCTGTCCTTACTTCATCAATGTTTCTTTTTTCTATCAGGGTAAACAGCCCTGTAGTTTTTCACAACTTGTAGCAAGAATTGTTTTTGATCTTCGTCATGTGTTAGTATTTTATTATATTCATCCATTAATTTTACTCCTCTTTCCGCTATATCATTCACGACTTTCAACTGTTTGATAGATTTCTTAGCGGAGTTAAACTCTTCATCATTATGCCATTCTTTAGCATCTTTGAGTAAAAATTTTGAACTAAATTCTGTTATTGTAAAGAATCTTTGCGTATTTGATGTGACAAAATCTTCTAATTTCTTCGTTGGAATAAGTGCAGGATCTAGAAAAGCCCGTTTTGCAGGAATAGTTTGTTTTATTTTGCAAGGCCTTTACCATTTTGTTTTTTGTTTCAGTAGGCACTTCATCATCATAAAAGGCCAACGTTACCAGTTCTTCTGATAGGTACCAGAGGTGACCTAACAGTTTTTTTAATAGCAACAAATGCAATTGTGTCATTTATTTGTTTGTAGACTACAAGATTCTGTAATAATTCCAGATCAAGACGAGGAGCGCAAGATGGCACAGGAGCTGTAAACCATGCCTTTACATATAACCGAGTACTAAATAGACAGATGTCTTTTAGTCCTTTTTTGTCTTTTACTGAAATTTTGAACTGAGATTTGAACAAAAAATTTGAATGAATATGTAATTTTGGCCATCGACCTAGCCCGATGAAGTCCCGCTGGATGTTTAAATTTGATTCCACCTTTTGGTTCACCTCCCAAAAAAATAATTGTTAACTGCAATAGTTCTAGGTAATCGTCTCTTGGTTGGAATGTGTCTAGTTGATTTGCTGCAAATATAATTATGTCATCTTTGATGTCATGAATATTTTCATAGATATCTGGATCTGATAATACTGTTTCGTAGTCCTCCTTATTAATGCTTGACAATTTTTCTCTGAACTTCTTAAAAAGGACTATATCTGGGCCAGAAGATGGTGATAAAGACTTTGAAACAACAGCTTCCAGCATAATTTCAAATATGTGGTGTCGACATGCTAGCCACAATAAATCGTTGTCGAATTTTTGTTCTAGAAGAATAGCTGCACCATTTCTAGGACCAGTATTGGCTGCCGTTGTATCGAAACACACACATTTTATTTGTTCGCAGATGCCCATTCAAGCGATGTCTGATTGTTGGCATTAAAACTAGAGACGCATTTCTGTCACTCAATTTTGCAACATCAAGACTTCCTAATAATTTATCATCAAACAATTTTCTACGTTCGCCTACCTTACTTTTCCATGTTGAAGGTTGTGCAGCACAGAAACCAGATTCAGCACTTTTACTCTCCTCTGATTCTGATTGTACTGGTGAGTATGACAGCCTCTTCATTCTTCTTTCTTTTGATCTCTTCTTCTGCTTTCCTCTTTTCATAATGTTGCTTTTCTGTTGCTCTTTGCTCTTTTTTAGCAACAGCCTTATCAATGGTACCCATTTTTCCATGACGTCCTTTCTCACGTTGCATTTTCAAGAATTTCTTATCTTCTATTTTTTAAGCTGCATAGCATTCTCATGAGCAATGTCAAATAAGTTTTCCAGTTTATCTTTCCATTTTTCTTCTTTATTATTTAAATTTTGTGATCTTTTCAATTTGTTTGCTTTGTTTTTCTTAAGCAGCTGCCATTCCTTCAGTATTCCTTGAATTTTATCTACTACATGTACTCTCATTTGCTGGTATTCCTGTTTTTTTCCAAACTGCTAGCACATCATCCGCAGTAGAGTAGCATGATTCTCTAATGCCTCGCTTTTTAATATTTCTGTAGTGCATGAAGAGGGCCATCATTTCCTTCTCTGATGGTAATACGGATGTTTTAGTACTGCAGAGGGCTGCCCAATTAGCCATACTTCAGTTTCTTTTCTCGTAGAACTTCTCCCAACTGAGCAACTAGGTGATGGTGAGTTAGGCCTAGCTTCCATAATCGATTAATTGGTATCAAAATTACGAATTCCAAACAACAATTAAAAGCAAGCTAGTATATAAACCATTAATTAAAAATTCTGAAATTCAAACAATTAAACATAAAATCATAAGTTGTAAAAACAAATAAATTGAAAAAAAGGGAAACTTTGACGCCTGGTAGCACATAGTAAATTTTATTTAAAATTCACCAAATTTGGCATACACTACTTTTTTGTCATAGGGAACAAAAATACAGGTTGAACAATTAAAAAAAAAAAACTTTGATTTTTTTGAATCACCCTAAATTATATATATAACAGCTATATAGAGTGTAGATCAATTCTGTAAACAAATATTTTCAAATAGGCTTAATCTCTCGGCCAAGTAGGCCCCTATAAAAATTTATAAAACTGTTATAACCAATAATAGTAATAATATAATAATAGTAATATATTAAGAGTAATACTTAACAGTAATTCTCTAATAATAGGAATACTAATTATTTTTTATCTTTATGAAATATTTTTATGTTAATGCGATGAAGCCAGTGGCATTTATGCAAAGCGGATTGAGAACTTTATCTGATAAAGCACATCCCTCTACATACAAAAAAGAGACTGTAGGAGGAGATTGTAGACACCAATCGGCCAGGGAAGTACTCCGGGTTAGATATTAGGCAGGAGACAGGGAGTGCTGGAACTCCCGTTTCTCCTGTCACTGTACTCCTTAGCTGATCTTTTGCCGTGTCTCATCTAACCTGCGAGCAGTCCAGCATGCTCTCAAACACACGCTTCTCCCTCTGTTCCTCATTACACACACACATGCATCTTACACACTACACAACAATTTCAAAATTTATATTAAAAGAAAAATGGCATAATTGAGCCTTGAAGACCTTGTTTTTGACTCTCTCCGTTTTCTGTGGAGGGGTCACTTTTGCAGGCACTCACCCTTAGCCCCATCCTTCCTACATGAAAAAGTATGTATGTATGTATATCCTTACAAAGTAGTAGGATATTTGTCACTTTCCCAGAAAAGTGGGTTACAAACTTACAGATATGAATTGTCCAATCAGAAACCATGTTTTATTTCTCCCAAAGACTAACCAATCACAGGAAGGACAATACGTTTACACCTTAAATCCGCTACTATATATGTAAATGTTCGATAGTTTAATATCTGCAAATGAATGAAATGACTCGTGAGATGAAGGTCGTAACACTTTAAACTTGTTTGGAGTGCTTCACTGATATAGAAGCCGTAGCAGCGTAGCAATGAATTGAAACTCTAAAATACTATGAAAAGAAATAGGCAGTTATAAGTTGAATGGAGGCTGTAGTTTTAAAGAAACATTTTAGTATAGATGCTACGAGGGTTTTTTTTTAATTTAAAAAGGTGTATTAGTTTGCCCTTGACGTTCATTTGTCAAGATTGCATTTGCGAAATGAAAAAAGTAAATTCGAGAAACACGATCGTCATCAGAATATTAAAAAGAAGTAAGAATTTGTTGTAAAAAGTGCACCGAAGAATTAACGTGAATGGGAATGAAAAACAAAGTAAAAAAATGATTTACATTAGTAAATATATGCGCAGGTGCGAGAAGTAAAGGAAGAATATATAAAACAAAAGGACTTTATTCATAAATGTGTGAATAAACTTAGAATTGTTATGAATGTAACGCAATTATTAGAAAAAACATATAGTATTATAGAAAGGCTTGTAAAAAATTAGTGAAATAAAGCCTTGACCTCGCTTGATGTGCGGCTAGAGGCATTATTTTCATGAAAGCTGGCACTTGGTCTCTGGCAATGAGAGAGTACCTTCACTTGGTCTTTAGCGTCGGGATGGTGCTGTCATTTGGTCTCTGTCACTGGAATGGTGCCTTCACTTGGTCTCTTTCATCGGGATGTTACCTTCTCGATCGATTTGTAATGATACTTTTGTGATTATAGTCTGGTTATGCGTAGATTGCTTGCACGTCTTTTTTCTCTTGAGTTTAGAGACTTGATGTCTATCACATAGATAATCGAAAATAGGGTTTTGACTCCATGAAGAAGGAAATGTAGTCCTCGGAATGTTTAGAATATATATATTATATATATATATATATATATATATTACAAAAATGCCCCACCAGGATTCGAACTCAGCACTTCTTGAATAGAAGGTGAGGGCATTGCCCATTACGCTACGACGAGGTATAAGTTAGTATAACCTGGCATATATTTCAACACACGAGGGAACACATAACGCTTAGGCGTCCAGAGATGTTTTCCGTATTAACCCCCTTACACTCGAGGCAATGAGAGCATTTCATTTCTACTTAAGAACTGCTGAGTTCCAATCCTGAAGTGAGAACTCTTGCATTATACAAAATCGCTTGTGTTCATTATATAATAATAATCAGTCAGGAAGGGCAGAAACTGGCACAGTGCCCAGGAACAATTAATGCGGCCCATTGCGCTAACTCCTGTATTAGTATTAACTAGCAACTATCGGGATTCGAACCCTCGACTTCAGTGTCTCCACTTCGCTTATAGGGAAACGGTGTTATTCACAGAGCTTCAGACGCTGGCATATATATATATATATATATATATATATATACACGCCTCGGTGGCGTAGTGGCTAGCATCCCTGACTATGAATCAATCAGGTCCGGGTTCAATTCCTGGTGATGTCAGGCGGCGCGCAGCTCACCCAGCTGTTCATTCTTCCACACAATAACAATTGGTTGGTAGATTAATGCGTACCCTGGATAGCCTAGTGGTTAAGACGATGGGTTGTTAATCAGGAGGTTGTGAGATCGAGTCCAGGCGAGGACTTTCTAATTTCTGACCACTCGTGATGGTTCGTAGTTCGGAGTCTACGTTAAGCTGTAGAGCAACAAGCTTGACTTTCGTCAGAATGAATAATTCGGGCGGAAGGAAAACCAAGTTTAACCAAGGTGTATATATATATATATATATATATATATATATATACAGTCGACCCTCGACTTACGTAATTAATCCGTTCCGAGATGAGTTACTTAACTCGAAAATGACGTAAGTCGAACCCCAAAATACATGTAAATCGGGTAATCCGTTCCAGGACCCCAAAAAAGTATTGAAAATAATAATGGTAATTAATAATTATTATTAAGAAACACCATCTGTAAAAGAAAATACATATTAAAAATTAATAATAAAACGGAGGCTGTTTTCCCAAAAAGAAACGATGCTGGCACGCAGCGCTCTGATTGGTTAAATTACAGCGTGATGATCACGTGAAATACCCGGCGACCTGCCAGTGAGTGGTCACGCACTGCGTTTGCGATTACGCAGCTATTACGCAACGACGCGAAATAATTACGTAAGATGAATCAATTACAGTCAATGAGGGTCTTGTCGTAACTCGAAATTACGTAAGACGGTGACGACGTAAGTCGAGGGTCGACTGTATATATTGAATTAACCTCGTTAATAGACCACAAGCATTAGTGAGGGCTTGACCCCTCAACCCTATAGGCTGCAGACCCACTGCTTCTGCAGTGGTTTTATGTTATCATTCAAACGCACCACGGTAAACTCTTAGATAACCGGACTTGGCAGTTAAGTGATTTAAAAGATCTTTGGAACACACTTTAACGGGTTGGTGGATCAGGTATCTGCTAGAGAGATTGGCGTAGCCAGCCACTGCGTGAGCGATGGGACTTCAGCTGTAGAGTTGAGGGGTCAAACCCTCATTTAGTGCTGTCTGTATTATTATGTATATGTATGTATATTATTTTTTCCATGCAATGTTCTATTCGAACCGAAAACAAACTTAAAAACCTTAAAAACTTTAAAAACTAACATTAGTGTCTTTCGGACTACTGTACACACTATAAATCAGTTTCCTGACCATTATCACGCACACCACGGCAAAGTCATTTTGGTGGTGTGCTCATGAGGCGGGATGAGAGTTGGAAAATAAAAAATTTTAATACCAAAATTAGTGTCCTATCTCCCTCAATTAATCCAATCCCCACCCTGGTGATATGTGATTATACAGACGTTTCTTTCAGAAGGGCACTCCCGAAATTGGTTGGTATAACTATTGATATACACTCAAAATAAAACCTTCTAAATTTAGAACTTATAACTTCTTTTTGATGGTGCATTCTAGGGGAAGTGTTTCCTTCTTTTGGGTATCAAATATTCTTGTCAGATGATATAATAACTTTTTGTAATGATACATAACTTCTTTAGATAGAAGAATTGGTCTTAAAAACTTCTTTTTGGAGTGATTTGAGACAATAGAAGATAATATTTCTATGTATAGAAGGAGGTTGCGGGAACTCTTTGTGTTTTGTGATAGAACATTTCGAAACTCATTCATAATAGATATAAGAAAATCCTGTATAAATGTATTTTATCTTCAATAACCGCACTTCAATAAGATTGGAAGCGAAAAGGCAATAAAGAAGGAAACTACGAGTTAATGGGACTCGGACCCGCGGCGCGTGGTCCCCGAGTTTACGCTTCTACCGATCACACCATCCAGAACCCCGAAAAGATCCGTTGAAAGCAAAAACAAATAGAATAAAAAACTGTATTCATAAGAATAAATAATACAATATTCAGTTTTCACGAATGCACAATATATCTCGTCCGTAACTAACCAACTATGGGGCAAATATGGGGCATACAATTATATATCACAGGCCTGCAAAATTGAGGTCCTAAAAACTTTTTTGAAATTGTATGCTGGTTTTATAGGAATTTGGGGTGCTAAATCCAAAAACGGCCTCAGATTTGCTCCATCACGTATAGTTTTTTCACAATTTGCTATGACGTTTTTATGTTGTAATATGTTACTGAATAAAATAAATAGTGAAGAATTACCACATGAAACCTATTTCCTGACCATTTCTGAATATATTTATTTTAAAAAACTATAAAACTTGGATACTTACATCTTTACTTAGTGGAATGGCTTGTAGTCCCGTTTTCTTTTGCCAGTGAAGCTGCGCCTGTTGCATTTCCTTTTGTGCGCTGCTTCCGGATTTTCACGATGCAGCATCCAGCAATAATCCCCCATCATATTAACGTTCCACCGGCCTTGGTATCTCTTTTCCATCTCCTTAATGTCTTGATGGAAACGTTCTCCCTGTTCCTCATTTACTGCACCTAGATTTTCTGGGAAAAATTCCGAGTGTGCATTCAAGAAATGAATTTTGATACTCATTGAGCATCCCAAAGCTTTGAATTTCTCCAGCATGTTTTCAACAATGAGTGCATATTCAGGGTCCTTATTATTCCCAAGGAACTTAGTAACCACACTTTTGAAGGAATTCCAAGCCTCTTTTTCTACTTCAGTCATCGTAGACAAGAAGTTTTCATCTGACAGCAGTCTTCTAATGTCTGGGCCTACAAAAATACCTTCTCTTAATTTTGCTTCTGATAGGTTAGGGAACTTCTTGCAGAGGTACTTAAAGCATTCTCCACTTTTTTCTAATGCCTTAACAAACTGTTTCATAAGGCCTAGTTTTATATGAAGAGGTGGTAGAAGTACTTTCTTTGGGTCAACAAGATTTTTACGCAAAATATTCTTGCTTCCAGGTTCTAGAGATCTTCTTGTGGCCAGTGTTTTTGCTCCCAGTGTTGACTCTTTGCTCTGCTATCCCATTCACAAAGGAAACATGGGAACTTAGTATATCCTCCCTGCTGCCCCAGAAGCATGCACAATACCTTAAGGTCTCCACAAATCATCCAGTGATGATCATAATATTTTATCTTTGTAAGAACCAATTCCAAATTCTCATAACTTTCTTGGAGATGTACCGAGTGACCAACAGGTACAGAGGCATACTTGTTCCCATTGTGCAAAAGAACAGGTTTTAGACTTCTTTTAGAAGAGTCGATGAAAAGTCTCCATTCATCCGCTTTGTACTCAATGCCAAATGCCTGTACCAAACCATCAATATCACTACAGTAAACTAAATTGCCCTCATGTGAAAAGTAGTGAATAAACTCCTTTTCTCTTCTTCTATACAAATATATCGATGTTCCAGCTGATAATAAATTTCTTTCTTTTAATCTGGAGCCTAAGAGTTCAACAGATTCCTTGGATAATCCCAAATCTCTCACTAAATCGTTTAGTTCAGATTGAGTGAACAACTGGGGGTCTTGACTTCCTATATCACACTGAAATTCTTCATGATCAGTATCTGAACCAGAATTACTAGGCAATTACTACACACCTTCCGGTACTAACGAGTTACGAACGCTGGAGATGCTCAAAAGCGGCAACCACAGTGAATTTGTTAAAATGAAAGTCCCAATCATTAGCACTTTGCAGAGAACGACATAATAGCGTTCCTATAAGCACTGCAGGAGAGATAAATTCCAATTTTATCTCGAATCCCTTAAGGAAGCCCAAAGGGAGCCAATAAACGCATCATCATTAAAGGTATTTCCATCGTTTTTACGGGTATGTAAAATGTCCATAATTTTCAAAGTTTACATTTATATCCCTCATATGACGCTGCACCCCAAAAAATATTAAAATTGGTATCTGCCCCAATGCAGCCCGAAATTATAATTTGCTACGTCTATATGTTGCATGCCTAAATGTGTAGAAAGTCCGTTAATATATTCCAAAAGGTGTTTATTATTATATTAATAATAATAATTTATTAAGTTTCGTCAGCCTATACTTTCTTACAATATATAAATAAAATTTATTTATGTACTTAACAATGATGAAGGTAATAAAATGTATATTGCATTTTATGACAAATAAACTATACTTTTAAATACATACACACACCCTACAGGCAGGGCTATAAGTGGAGCATTTTGTACTTTGAAATAATTAGCAGTAATCATTCTGGTCGCTAGAAATTATTATAATTATTTTTTCGGGGGGTCAGTAGTGCGTATTTAAAATAGAAATTAAGTTAAATAGCATTAAATACGGCTCATTCTCAACTTGAAAATTTTAAAAGAGTCTTTTTTAGATTTCAATAAATTTTATGCTTCGTAAAAAAAGAAGTTAATTTGCTTCAATTGGCTCCGCAGCGGATGTGAGTAAATAAACTATAATTCCAATTCCAAGCAACGTCCTTTATTGTGCTCTAGATAAATATACATACATACCATGCAATTTAGATATATAAATTTGCATAAGGTTCATTAATTTACCACAATGTATTTTCAACGTGTAGTTTTTCATTTTTCTCCACTATATATAAAAAACAGCAATACACGCACCAGCTACACCATAACTGAATTAATAAGTAAATATACAAGTTGAGATTCATTTGCATATATATATATATATATATATATATATATATATATATAATATATATATATATATATAGATATAGATAGATAGATAGATAGATAGATAGATAGATAGTTTATTTTGAAGCTACCATGCCATAATTATTTATGACACTGAACACTGTAATTGAATAATTTAAATTTAGGATGTAAAACATATATGGTAAACTACAAATTTCTATGAATCAAATTATATCATATGAATACGTTCGCCAATATATATATATATATATATATATAAAAGTAAAGAAAAAAGACCATATAAACATAGGTCGAGAAACTCGTAGGTTTCGAGCTATAGCACGCGACATTATTGGAGATCATCTTATCGGCCCATATCTGCTACCTCAGCGACTGACTGGCGTTTCCTTGAGCAGACTTTGCCAGTGCTACTTGAATATGTGCCTATCAGAACTGGACGATTAATGTGGTTCATGCATGATGGTGCACCAGCTCATTTCACCCGTTTAACGAGGGAATATCTCGATGCTGTGTATCCTGGTATCCTGACAGGTGAATAGGGCGTGGTGGTCCTATTCCATAGCCACCTCGGTCACCAGATTTAAATCCTCTTAATTATTATTTGTGGGGTAATTTAAAAAGCCTAGTTTATGTTACAGAAATCCGAGCACGTGATGAATTGTGGCAACGAGTTCGAGACAATTGCGAAACGATCCGCAATACTCTCGGAATTTTTGAGCGTGTCAGACAATCACTGTTGCGATGTGCTGAGGCATGCATTCAAGAAGTAGGAAAGAATTTCGAACATTCACTTTAATGAAGCAAATGTATCAATCACACTGTGTATTTACATAAAATGTAAAAAATCTTTAAAAGTTTCATTTTTCTGTCGCGTGCAAAGCTCCATGCCTACGGGTTTCTCGACTTATGTTTATATGGTCTTTTTTCTTTACTTTTGTCTCAAGAATACACTTTGTAATTTATGAAGCACAGTTATGCATCACCCTGTACATATTGAAAATACTCGATGGATGTGTCTCAAACGTTAGAAATGAAATAAAAATACACTGAAATGAGGAATAGGTACGTATCGTTGCGTCCCAGCTGCAGTGGAACAGGGAGTCCTGCAAACGATGTAAAATACTCTCATCGAATAGGAGACCCAAACCTCTTCAATATGTTGCCAAAAGAACTGAAGAATTTCCACCATACCATCTTAACTACCTTCAAAAACAAATATGACGGTTCCTATGTGAAGTCCCTGATCAACCACCTGTAGCTGGTTATGAAGGCAGGATGAGAGTTGAAAGCGACTCTCTCCTTCAGAAAACCCTTCAAATGAGGCGGGATGCTGCAGAGGGGTCGAATACAAATCGTTCATAAATATTTGTTCGTACCTAAACAAAGCGAACAAAAGTAATATATAACTTTGATAAAGTAATATATATATATATATTATATATATATATATATGGGAATGAACTCAGAATGGTCCCCTGAGTTTTTTATGATACACACAGACCGTGCATGGAACAAGGAACTCTTCTGGGATAATTAAATCCACTATAGTCCGAATAAGTAATGGTAAATGACAAATACCATAATGTTTTAGTGACCCGTTGCCCACGTCGGGCTAGCATCATGAAAAAGAAAAACTATGGTATTTGTCATTTACCATTACTTATTCGGACTATAGTGGATTTAATTATCCCAGAAGAGTTCCTTGTTCCATGCACGGTCTGTGTGTATCATATATATATATATATATATATATATATATATATATGATAAATCGAAGACGTAGAGCAAAAAAGTCATTATATTTGGCTGCAGCCGACGTTTCGGGCAACTCTACCCATTTTCAAGGCCTAATAAATAAAAAGCTAAAATTAATGCATGACAAAATATACGAATGTCAAAAACTAAAACTAATTTATAGTACAGAATAAAACCACTTCAAGAATAAAAATGAAAAAGCATAAAACAAGCATAAGCCAAAAACAAAAAGTAAAATTATATACATGACAAATATATATGTTTGAATGTTTTTAGTTTTAAGTTTTATTTTTATTTTTATCATGCGTATATTTGTCATGTATATAATTTTTACTTTTTGTTTTTGGCTTATGCTTGTTTTATGCTTTTTAATTTTTATTCTTGAAGTGGTTTTATTCTGTACTATAAATTAGTTTTAGTTTTTGACATTCGTATATTTTTGTCATGCATTAATTTTAGCTTTTTATTTATTAGGCCTTGAAAATGGGTAGAGTTGCCCGAAACGTCGGCTGCAGCCAAATATAATGACTTTTTTGCTCTACGTCTTCGTTTTTATCCTAAATGTAAAACTACGTCTCCTTAGGAGGGATCATATATATATATATATATATATATATATATATATATATATATATATATATATATATATATATATATATATACAGTGTGTCCGTAAAGTCATGGTGGGATTTTAAATAGCTATATTATTGCAACGAAACATGATAATGAGATGAAAAAAAGGCAAATTGAAGAACACCTCTAAAAGAATAACTTTATTTAACGTACTGTAGTTCGATATGGGCTCCTCTGGTAGCCCTGCAGACATCTAGGCGGTGATTCAATTCCAGCCACACACGCCCAAGAACATCCGGAGTGACGGATGCGATAGTTTCCGTGATTCGCTCGTGCAAGTGATGAATATCCCTAATGGGTACACTGTACACGCTTTGCTTGACGTAACCCCACAAATAAAAGTCCAAAGGTGTCAGGTCCGGAGAGCGTGGAGGCCATGGCTTCCATCCTCCTCTTCCTATCCATCTCTGTGGAAATTTGTCATTAAGGAATTCTCGAACAACGTTGGCATAGTGCGGAGGAGCACCATCTTGCTGAAAGATGACATTATTGTCAATAAATTGGGGTACTGCAAAATGTTCCAACATAGCGAGGTAGTTGTGTGACGTCACAGCGGGTTCCGCGAAGAAAAATGGGCCAATCACTCGATCTCGTGCTAGAGCACACCACACATTAACTTTCGGGCTATTACGCTCATGTTCAACATAGGCATGTGGACAGCCTAGACTAACTACGAGATAAAGGTTAAGCTAGTAGCCTAGACTAACTACAAGATAACAATTTTGAGAGTTGTTCTTTAATTTGGCATTGTTTCATCTCATTATCATGTTTCGTTGCAATAATATAGCTATTTTAAATCCCACCATGACTCTTTACGGACACCACTGTATATATATATATATATATATATATTATATATATATATATATATATATATATAATATATATATATATATATATATATTATATATAATATATATATTACTTTATCAAAGTTATTGTCCATATTACAGTAATAGTAATGATATTAATAACGCATATTATTATAAACATTTTCTCTGTAAATTTCAACTTCACCTGAATTACCATTTCGTTAATTTATTCTTCTGGAAATGGCAACTTTACACTCTCCATGAATCATGTCATGTAATCGAATATTACTCAAATATACAGCCGGGTTGATGGATGAACCTAAGCTGTGGCTATATAAAGAATTGCTAGATATCCTTCTTCTAGTTAAAATTAGCTATAGATTATATATTAATTACAGTTAATATAATAATTATATATATATATATATATATATATATATATATATATATATATATATATAATATATATATATATATATATATATATATATATATAAAGAACGACGCTTGTATAGAAGAACGTTCCGCACAAGATGAGGAGGGAGAACGAACAAATGAAAAATGAGATAACCACCCGGGAATCGAACCCGGGTTCTTCTATACAAGCGTCGTTCTTTACATTAATTATACTGTGTGTGTTTGCAGTTAAAATGTATATATGTGCGGCATGCGGGAGGTGCCCCCTCAGGGCATTGGTTTCTGCTCGTATGTAGGAGAATTACGACTTCTGATTAATCGAGGCCCATGGTGTAGTGGTTAGCATATCTGACCGGCAATCGGAAAATCCCGGGTTCGATTCCCTGGTGGTTACCTCATTTTTCATTTGTTCGTTCTCCCTCCTCATCTTGTGCGGAACGTTCTTCTATACAAACGTCGTTCTTTACATTAATTATACTGTATTGTTGTTTGCAGTTAAAATGTATATATATATATATATATATATATATATATATATATATATAGGTCTTTTGGGCCGTAAGTTTGAACTTTCTGTGCTTCACATAACTGGATTTTTCCAGTTTGAACCTCCCCTCCTTGTATAAAACCGCTTTTAAACGCCCTTGTCTAAAACCGATGGTTAACGCAGTTTCGAAAATGGCGTCTGACAGTGATGTGCGTCGTAAACAGAGAGCTGTTATCGAGTTCTTAACCGCAGAGAAGGAAACAGTTGGAAATATTCACAAACGTCTACAAAATGTTTACGAAGATGCTGTTGTTGATTGAAGCACAGTTGGACGCTTGTCTAAACGTGTGAGATCATCGGAGAGAGGGAGAGCTAGCCTTGATGATGAGTCACGCAGCGGTCGCCCGGCATCGGGTGTGACATCTCACACTGTGCAATGTGCTAACAGCATCATTCGATCAAATCGGCGCGTCACATACAAGGAGCTATCGCTGGAACTAGGAATTAGTGAAGGAAGTGTGAATACGATAATTCAGCAACTGGGATACTCAAAAGTGTGTTCACGGTTTGTTCCTCGCCAACTGACTGAAGATGACAAAGCCCAAGGAAAAGAAATTGCTTCTGAGTCGTTGGTTCGATAGGAGACAGAAGAGGATGACTTCCTTTCACGAATTGTGACTGGGGATGAGATTTGGGTACACAACTTTGAAGCTGAAACAAAACGCCAATCCATGGAGTGGCATCACGCAGACTCCGCACGCATGAAAAAGTTCAAAATGGCTCCCTCTGCAGGAAAGGTTATGGCCACCATCTTCTGGGACATGAAAGGGGTGATTCTGGTGGACATTATGAAGAAAGGACAAACAATGAACTCAGAGACATATATTGCTACCCTACAGAGACCCAGAGATGTATAAAGCGAGTTCGACTGGAGAGAAAACTGGAAGACGTCCTTCTTTTGCACGATAACGCAAAACCACACAACAGTTTGCAAACAAGAGAGGCCATCACAAAAATTCGCTTGACTGTGTTATCCCCCCTCAATACAGCCCGGATGTGGCATCTTCAGAATTCCATTTGTTTGGGCCAATGAAGGATGCTATTCGTGGAAGAAAGTTTCAGTGACGATGAGGTTGTTGAGAAGGTTAAGAGGTGGTTCCAGTGGAACCCAGCGGACTTTTACCAACAAGGAATAAAGGCCCTTGTTTCAAGGTGGAGGAAAGCCGTAGAGAAGGATGGAAACTATGTGGAAAAATAAAAACTTTAAAAAAAGGTATGTAACTACTTGTGTACAAAATTTCTGAACTTACAAGGAAACTTGGAAAGAAAATAAAAAGGTGTGGCAAAATATATTGAGTGGCCCTCGTATTATATATATATATATATATATATATATATATATATTTACCATTATGAGCGATTGCTCGTTCATTGGAATAATACATATATATATATATATATATATATATATATAAAACCTCGTTAACCTCGTTGCTGTTGCGTGCGTTGGTCTCTCTTCATACGAAGGTCAAGCTGGTAGACCGCCTCT
>JAJOZX010001958.1:630000-640000 GCA_023014485.1 Bathynomus jamesi | reverse complement strand
CTCATTATTATTACTTTTATAAATACGTGATGATGGATTTATATACATATTATGTCTGTATACAACACAATTCAAAATTTTCAAGGATTTGCCTATAACTGCGTATAACTACTATATAACTATATATATGTAACCATTTGTAACTATATATTGTCATGTATTGATTTTTAATACGAAATTTAAAAATGATCATTAATTAGTATTTTAAATGGAATTACGCGTAATCCGTTGATTTTTAATATGAAATTTAAAAATTATTTTAAGTGGAACAAAATTATTACATTGCTGTTACCAATTCCAAAGGCGGATTTGGAGGCTGAAAGCGCGGGTCTAGAGAATTTGAAACGCCATGCCGCGTTCGAGCAGTCTCTTCGAGGGGTCTTTAATGAGTGGAAGCGTCCGTCCGTTTAGTTAAAATGTAGTTTCGTGGTTTAAATTTGTTTATTAGCTTAACTTCTCTCTCGTCGATGTATCGTTCAAACGCATTCACGCTCCTTTCTCCCCTTTATTATTTTTGTATTGATTAAATAAACGAATTAAACCGAAAACCTTCGTCATTTTCAAAATTCTTCGTTCAAAATTTTCCGCCATGGAACCTTTTTGTTTCAAGTTAGTTCTCGGCCAATAACGACCTTTTGTACGATTCAGAACACGAGTGTAAAGTACGAGTTGTATAAAAGAATACAAATAAAGTAAAATAACGCAAATAAATACTAAAATAACGAAAATTAAATAATTAATATAAACAATAACTACTTATATATATATAACTACAGGGTGCTTAAAAAAATTTACCACTTAGTATGGCGGTGCTTTAAACATTATATTGCAATACTGTGTATTTATTGTTTATATATTTATCCATGGATTTCAACATTCTCGCCATGAATATAAACACAATTTCTGAATCGTCGAAGCAAAAAAAAAACGAAACACAACCCATATAATTACTTATTTTTATGTAGGAAAATTTAGTAACTCCATCGATATTTATTTACAGTCGCAATTTACGTTATTTTTTTAAAATTAAATTTGCTTTTTTCGTCCTTAAACTTTAATATTTTTACAGTTTTTACATTTTTTTTAATTACTTTCGACGGTTTAATGAAAAATTACAAAACTATATATATGCTCTACCTTAGTTCTAAAATGTTAATTAAAACCTATATTGCCAAAAAGCAGGACATGTAACATATAAAATGGAAATACGCTATCAAATTGCCCTTTCGTATATATATATATATATATATATATATATTATATATATATATAAGCGATTATATTGGAAATTTAATTTCTTTACAAATTTATATCCCCCTTCTATAATTATTAACTTAGCGATACGATACCTTATAAAACTAGGTCGTAAAATTGTCTTGACAAATTAAATGCAAGGGTATAGGATATATATATATATATATATATATATATATATAATATATATATATATATATATATATATATTCTTTTTCCTTGTGGGTTTGCATCATATATATATATATATATATATATATATATATATATATATATATATATATATATTCTTTTTCCTTGTGGGTTTGCATCATATATATATATATATATATTATATATATATATATATATATATATATAATTATTTATATATATATGATGCAAACCCACAAGGAAAAAGAAAAATGATTCCAAGGTCTTTCGTGCATTCAGAAATACACCTCGTCAGGGCATTCATTCATTTCATGTGTTTAATTGTGAAATTCATCCCATATATATATATATATATATAGAGAGAGAGAGAGAGGAGAGAGGGTGTTCTAAAATTACCCAGTAAATTTTTATATGAACGTAATATCTTAAAAAAATTACGCGATATTTAAAACAAAATTTCAAATATAGCAACAATAAGAAAAGCAACGATAAGTGTTTATTTTAGATGTTCAAAGTGTCTTCCTTCAACTTGAACACATTCTTCACAACCTCCCACTACTGATCGACAAACATAAAAAGTTTACTGGGTAATTTTAAAACAACACATATAATATATCCGGTTTTTCAGTGCATATTTCAGTTTCTAATATATATATATATATATATATATATATATATATATATATATATATATATATATATATTATATATATATTGTAGGTTTTGTAATCTGCATAATAACTAGGTTCCAACGTTCTAATCCTAGGTCTTATATGTATCTGATACTATATTTATGTTGTAAAAAAACCTAATTTTCTTATTCAAAGTTGGGATATAAAACTCGAAATGTTTACACACTGAGGTCATACTAAATAAACTAAAGAATACCCTATGGCTAATACATGCATAAAAACGAAAAAGTTAAACATTAAATAACTTCAACATTACAAGAATGCTAAGTTCTAACTCTCGCTATACATATATCATATATATATATATATATATATATAATATATACACACACGCACGAAGATCCGCTTGCGTTATGGGTTTATGACATTTTATGACATTGAACATTTTATGACATTAACTTCTTGTATACATTTGAAGGTTACTTAACTCGTAATAAGAAAAGTTTGTTGTTACGGTCTTGCCCAAATTTATAATGAATTACGATGATGAACGCGGTTCTAAAGAGAACTTAGATGACGTATGAATGCCTTTTAAGATCTTAGATGACGTTTATTTATCTATTTTTATGACGATTTTTTCATTTTTATATCGCTTTCAAATATAATTTATGAGTCTACTTTGAGGGGCTTAGAAACATAAATGAATTATACTTATTCCATTATCTAACTATGCAAAGCTTCTCTAAGAGATAAAAAATAGAGATAATATATATATATATATATATACAGGGTGGTCCATAAGTCCCAATCGGTTATAATTAAAACTAAAATTTATCTAGCGGAGCTCACAATGACGTAATCAATTACTAAGGAAAGAATATTTGTTGAGATGGTTATATTTTGCACTTTAAATAATCAATAAATATTCCTAAACTTATTATAAACGTTTTACTTTGTTTGATTCTTTTGTATTTTCGCTTTAATTATGATTGGGACTTATGAGCCACCCTGTAAAATTTATTAATTAAAAAATATATATTTTATTTATATGTGAAGGGGATAATGATTATGTTCTACGTTCCCTTAAACACGCCTAAATGGCTATGGTAATGTGCAGCAAATTTAGTATATACATTAAGGGTGAAGCAGGGAAGGTTTTAGTAACACATTTCACCACCAAAGTGGTAATACACACACACACACACACACACACCACACACACACACACACACTATGATTATTTGATTATTAAACTTAAATAAAGTAACGAATAAATTAATAATAAAATCTAGGCCAAATAGACACATAATGCGCAACTGGGTGCACGAGGTAAGTGTCCGCATGGTGTGAATGAACTCTGAAACTATTCTTTTCATTATACTTTTCCTATTTTCCTGTTAAATTTTTCTTCACCACTCATTTTTTTTCAGCATTGGGTTCCATAAGAAGAGTATGGTTTAAGTGTAAACATGGTATGACGTTTTTCACTATTCTTTATTTACATTTGCTTAACTTTTTCTAACTTTCTTCTTGGGTTAGTCGAGAATGAATCTTAGGGTCTTTCTTAGCTTGTAGATCTGTAAATCGGCAACTCTTTAAATTCAGCATAAAACATGGCACTGTGATTTATAACTGATGCAGCAAAATTCAAAATCAATCGAAATATTCATTAAGAAACACCCTCAATTAAGAGTTAGTTACTGTAAAAAGTCGCCCTATTAAAGAATCACCGAAGAAGTTGCCAAGACAAGTCACCTGAAAGGGTAAAGGGTCACCTTAAGGAGTTATACCCTGTGGAGTCGCACCCAAAGAAGCCAGGGAGTTCCTGATAAATCTCCGCACCTGCTTAAATCTGAAAAGTAGCTAATAGCACGATTGGTAAGCTAGTACAGCGCGGAGCCCCGAGGGAAGGCCACGGAATACCCACTTTTCTACTCGTGTGGCGAACACCTGTAATACGAAACAGTAATGGCCGAATTTAAAACGGATCTGAATCTAAACGACGTTGATAAGGGTTGCTACTGAGTGTATACCGTTAACGTATGTGAGAGAGACGTTAACGGAAGAAATGTTAATTCTCAGTGTAAACCGCTCTTTCCACGCACCATGATAATACATGGACGGCCTCTTTATAATTGGTGTATAGCATGTAATTATGAGGTATAAATAAGGGAAAACTCTAAAATTACGAACTGATGTATGAATATGTTAACATATAAATACGTAATACTTATATACTGTAAACTTTGAAAGCTGAACTGTAATAAAATGAACTTAAAATAAAAAATTATTTATTTATTTCCCTATTTTAATTAAAAATAATATATTACTTTAAAATATTTATACTAGTTTCAAGGTCATTCCATAATTTCAAATGCGTACTAAATCAAACCTACTACTACTACTACTACTACAATAATAATAATAATAATAATTAATAATAATAATAATAATTAATAATTTTGAATATTCTGAAGATATTCGCCGAGTTGAATAATTTATTTTTAGAAAAATTGGAAATTCTGTCCGGTAAAATTTATTGCATTCCGCAAGGCGAGTATTTAGTATCCTTTTAATTGTCTACATGTACTAGCATTAAAGTCAAATGTAAAATCAAAATCAAAAGGAAATTAAAGAATACTGAAGACATATTGCGAAGAAAGAGAAGAAAAATATTAGGATAAAAAAAATAAATAATAAAAATAAGATAAATATCAAATTGAAAACATGAGAAGCTAAATAGACACAAATATGTTTATTTAAATAGCTGACTCAAGAATAAACAGTAACACAAGGAGGCTTTTTCTTTAACATATGTAAACCTCAAACTGTCTTTTGCGTATACAACCTTCCCTTTGTACCGACCTGTTGATACTGTTGTAACCAAAACAGTTTTGAAATATACGTTCGGTATACCCGAGTGACGTGTGGCTATAAAAGATTATTTACAAAGGGTCGGACCGGATCTTTTAAATTGTATTTGTATATAATGATAAACTTTATTGACCACGATAAAAATGTGGGTCTCGGTAATTCCATCAAAAAATTTCCAAGGGAATTTTACTTGATTTTGCGAGTGTGTGTATATATATATATATTATATATAATATATATATATATATATATATATATATATATATATATATATATATATATATATATATAAATATATTATTATTATTATTATTATTATATTATTATTATTATTATTGCAGCCACATCTTGCGAGGGGTTGCTACAATACAGGTGGCTCAAAGTTTAGAACAACTGCAATGTTTAATATGTAAGTATCGTCGGCACTGGATCTTGAATAGAAATTTGAAATTAGTGAAGGCAATTTTTATATTTATTTTGACTTTATAGGCATGCTTTATTCAATTTTTCATATTTTATAAGTTTTTAAGTATTTTATTCGTTAAATTTGACTTTCTAATTTATTCGGAATGGAAATCATCTAGTGTATATATATAATATATATATATATATATATAATATATATATATATATATAATATATATATATATATAATATATATATATGCTGAGTTCATTCCATATATATATATATATATATATATATATATATATATATATATATATATATATATATATATATATATATATATATATATATATATATTATATATATATATATATATACAACTTTTTAAGTTTGTTTTTATTTCAACTCAAACTGTAATTCCTGTTAAATTTTTTTATATTTAATCTATAACAATTTAATAAATAATTTTATTGTTCATTGCATATAAAGGAGTGGAATGGAAAGGATGAGTGTAAAAGTTATACAAATATATATGTTCTTAAATCTATTTTATCATGAGTATGATACAGTTGTATTGTCCTTGAGTCGAACGTCCACTCATAAAATGGTATCTCGCTTTGAAGTTGAGCGCGTTAAAAAACATTCCAAAGAAAAGTGTTTGTTTGGTATTTTGTTTTAAGTAATCTCTTTATACTTATTTTAATGTTAATTTGTCCATTTGAATTTGCATTATTTTATGTTGTTGTTTTGTAGATGTTTTAGGTTGTTTTGTGTTGTTGCGCGTATGAGTATATTCATGAATATCTGTAGAGAGAGAATTTTGCAGCAACAGAGATTACGGAGGAGCAGCATTCGGTTCTCTATAATTTGACGCAGTTCCAATAAATTTTCTGATGTCTTTTGTACAACCCGTGGCTCCGCATATTCATGACTGCATTTATGCATAACAGCAGCAAGACCTCAAACAAACAACAGCAAAAAAAACGTGTAATTCAAATGTTCAAACAACATTCGAAATTACTTCTCATAAAATAAAATACATTTTACCCGAAATATTTTTACACTATTAATCACACACACACACACACACACACACACACACCAATTTTCAATGTACTACAGATGAAGTGATATGTTTGTTCAGAGAAAGGTATTAATTATAGTTAAGATTTGGACAACTGTAACTCTTAATTAATCGTGCCCTGGTAATATTTTAGAAAAAATAATTCCATATTTTTATATGAAATTATTTTTCATTAACTTATTGTGAGGTGGAATACAATATTTTGGTGCAATATATATTGTACATAGTATTAAAAGCAATTTTTGGAAGTCGTACAAAAGAAAATAAACTGTTGTACCATATAATAATTTCCTTATTTATTCCTTATTCAAATCTTGTATTTGAATGTAATGCGGATGATGTTCATGCGTTGATCTTACTTGATTTAAACAACTCAGATCAATCTACTCTGTAAAATATTCAGAAAAACCCAAGTGAAGCGGACAGAAATTCAACATATTTGTCGCAAGATGATTCACTGAAAAAGTATATTAATAGAGTTTTTCGCCCTTTCTACCTTGACGCTCGCAGTCTCTTTACGAGTGAAAATTGTGCGCAAACATATTTCATCACTAAATAAATAACATTTCACCACCAAAGTGGTGATATACAACTGATATACATACGTATACACAAGCTCTCTATACTGGGTTGATTCTTTAAAACAATGAAAGTAAATTTTTATGAAGGTGCGCATGAGTGGTTTCGTGCACTAACGACGCGACGCTTCGCTCGCGGTAATGTGGTAATGCGATGATGCTTATTCCATGTACAAGCAATTTGAAGTACACAAACAAACATTATTCGAGAAGAGACAATAAATGTAATGACAGAGAGAGTGGTATCATAAAATAAGTGATCGAGCGATCCTTTTAAGATTTCAGCTTCACAAATGGAGCTGCAGCGTTTATTCTACGAGTTTAATTCTCTCCCAAAAGCAATTAACCAACGTATAAAATAAAGAAGCGTTTTCCAGTTAATTTGAATGCACTAAAACGCGATTGATGAAGGTCAAATCAGTTTTACGATAAAACATTTGGTGATGAAGAATTTTCTCTAAGTAATGATGTATAAAAATTCGCTATTTAACTAGTACTTTGAGCGAATAGTACGCGTATACATTTGCATTTAATGAATTATTACGTAAACGCGGGATAGTATCCGCTTTAAAATTAGTTTAAGATCTCTGGCTATAACGATGAAGATTTGCCTAATTGCCGTTTTTGCATGCCTTGTCTCATCTCGAGTGAGAAAAACAAAATAGCACTTTGGCAGGACCCATTGTCTTATTATATAGCTACAGTTTTCCGTGTTTTGTATACCAACCCAGTTTCCAACCGTCAAATAGTCATTTCTGCATGGCCGTCTCACGGACTAAAACGGTTTACAGTTGAAGAACCTTAAACAGAACCATTTAATGTCTAAATCCTCTTGGACGAAGCAAAAGAAAGGATAGTGCGTGCCACCCTTCTACAGTATACGGGCGTTCTCTATACATAACCTTCGGGAAAATATTATTCTTTTCCATTTGCGTAGCCGAGTTTCTCGCTTATAATGAAACTCCATAAACTCCTCTAAACTTTACAGGCACTAGAAATTTTCAGAGCTGCGCCTCTTTCACTATATTTTTTATTCATGTAAACATGGCACACTATACGTTCTATTCATAAATCTGTCCCAACACACTATAACATTTCAACAACTTTCCATCTACCGTATAAAAAAAGCCGTAGAATGGCATTATATACTCTACCACGGGGATAAAAACAACAGAGGAATTTATTTAAATTCTCTACTTCAAAGAAAGACTATATAATGATAAATTAGCATAAAAAACCTTCTACCAAATTTATGATATCGCCAAATAATCATAAAACTGAATTGAATTCAATGCCTAACACTCTGAGTGTGTATATATATATATATATATATATATATATATATAATATATATATATATATATATATATATATATATATATATATATATTAGAATTAATATTCAGTATAAATTTACTTGCCTATTTTGCCAATTATATAAATATGCATTCAAGAATTGAGCAACACACATATTTATTTATATACAAAACCTTGGGTCAGATAATAAGTATATATATATATATATATATATATATATATATATATATTCTGTTTAAAAGGTATTTATGTGATATACTGTATGTATTTGAATACCTTTATTTTATTTGGTAAGTAATTATGTTACACCTATTAATGATATAATAAATATACAATTAGAAAGTCAACATCAATATGAATCGCCTATATATATGTATTTTATTTCATGAATTTGAATATATATATATTATATATATATATATATTATATATATATAATATATATACATATACTGTTGTTGTTTGGGGGGTTTGTTTAACCTACATCTTAACTGCAAAGGTCATGTGACGAAGCGAACTTAAAGCTTTACGTGGAATCGAAGTCACAGGGTTTTACATTATCTGGATGCAGAAGACGGTTACCCATTCAACTACTACCCAGACTCAATGTCGCTTAACTTCACTGATCTACAGGAAGTGATGTTACGGCGTAATCAGGATGTGTATATATATATATATATATATATATATATATATATATATATATATATATATATATATATATATATGCATATAACTGCAATGACCACGCAGTATATAAATGAATAGAAACGACATAAGTATTAAGGAACGTCTCTGCACACGAGGAGGAGAGATAACGAATAAATGAAAAATGAGGCGGTTCGCCTCATTTTTCATTTATTCGTTATCTCTCCTCCTCGTGTGCAGAGACGTTCCTTAATACTTATGTCGTTTCTATTCATATATATATATATATATATATATATATATATATATATATATATATCAAAATAAAACTAGAAGTGTCGTAAATGGTTGCCGTATACATAAGTATAAATCTTGTGTCATCTTATACTCGTATGTAATCATGAAGATAATTAATCCTAGTTATATATTTCCCAATCATAACTATAAAGTTTGTTTTATATAATAATAAGTGAGGATAACATTTGTACTATCAAATCGTAACTACCTATATTTAAAATGTTTTTAACGTATAATTAATCTGAAAGCCAAGTAAAGCCTAAAGCTTAAGGGCCAAACTACACGGGTAGAAATAAACATATTCTGTAAAGAATTATTGTAATATTGTAAACTGTAATATTGTAATATTGGTTTTTACCAATGAAGAAGTATTTTGTTATTATTATTATTATTATTATACTTCATAAAAGTCACTATGAGTACACGTTAAATTATGTGAAAGTGACTGGAAATAAGTACAGTTACACACACACACACACACACACACCTGAAAATATATATATACAGTATGTTTCATTCAATACACGCGTCAAAGCTATATACATATAAAATTCATTAACAGTTTAACTAAATTACAAAAGTAATTCTTTGCTGACCTTAACACACACACACACACACACACACACACTCACACACACACACACACACACACAAACACGCGCGCGCGCGCAAATTTATATATATATATATATATATATATATATATATATATATATATATATATATATATATATAATCTCCTCGTGCAAACATCCT
>JAJOZX010001958.1:602500-625000 GCA_023014485.1 Bathynomus jamesi | reverse complement strand
TTTACTTTTCTATAAAAGCACCCTCTACCTCGATACATTTACGCCAACGATAAATGAGTTTTTGAAATCCATCCCGATAAAACTCGGAGCTTTGACTACGAAACCAAAATTTCACAGCGCCCTTAGCTTCTTCGTCAGACTCGTAGCGATTTCCACGGAAATGTTCTTTAAGTTTAGGAAAGAGGTGAAAATCGCATGGTACTAAATCGGGGCTATATGGTGGATGCGGCAAGACGGTGAATTGCAGGTCCTCAATTGCTTCTCGCGTTTGAACACTGGTGTGAGGTCGTGCGTTGTCACCTGAAATTAAAGCCCAGCTGAACAACTCCAGAAGTACAACAGTTTCAACATCAACTGTTCAGAGAAGACTAAGAGAGGCAGGATTAAAAGGACGAACTACAGCAAAGAAACCAATGCTGAGACTCCAGAACAAAAAGAAAAGGCTAGCGGCTAAAAAACACCAAAAATGGACTGTTGAGCAATGGAAATTTGTCCTTTGGACTGACGAATCAAAGTACCATGTTTTTGGATCCAAACGCAGAGTATTTGTGCGGCGCAGAGCGGGTGAAAGAATGACACAGCAGTGTGTTGTGCCAACAGTGAAACACGGTGGAGAAAGTGTGATGGTCTGGGGATGTTTTGCAGGGGAGTAAGTTGGAGATCTCCACAAAGTCACTGGAATACTGAACCAACGTGGCTATCACAGCATTCTACAGCGCCATACCATCCCATCTGGACTGCGACTAGTTGGCCAACAGTTCATAATGCAGCAAGACAACGATCCTAAACACACTTCCAAGCTGTGTCAAAATTACCTGAAGCAGAAAGAACGGCACAGTTATGGAATGGCCAGCAGTCCCCGGATCTGAACACCATCGAGCTAGTGTGGGATGAACTAGATCGACGAGTGAAAGCCAAGCAGCTATCCAGTGCTCAGAAGCTCTGGGAACTCTTACAAGAGTGCTGGCAGCAGCTTTCACCAGACTATCTTCTTTCTCTTGTTGAGCGTATGCCTCGAATTTGTTCTGCTGTAATTGCTGCTTGAGGAGGCTATCTTGATGAATCTAAAATTTAGACTTTGCTTTTGGTAAATTGTCCTGATTTGTTGTTATTTAAGTTCCCATGTTTGTGCTTACGAATTTGTGTCAAGATAACTTAGTTAATAAATAAAAAACTTTAAACAAAATTTTAAATTTATGAATATTTCAGGGTGTACTTAACCTTTTTCACTGGTAGTGTGTGTGTGTGTATATATATATATACAGAGTGTTTCAAGTCGACCCTAGAAATATGGAAAAGAAACACTTCATATTAGTTACGGAATTACTATAGTATTTGGTATTTGAAGTTTGTCATAGTAATCCTGTAACTAATATGAAGTATTTCTTTTCCATATTTCTAGGGTCGAGCTGAAACACCCTGTATATACTGTATATATTATATTTATTTTTTTTATGTAGGAAGGAGGTGACTAAGGGTGAGCGCCCGCAAAAGTGATCCCTCCACAGAAGACGGAGAGAGCCAAAAACAAGGTCTCCAAGGCTCAATGATGCCTTTTTTTTTAATATAAATTTTGAAAAGGTTGTGTAGTGTGTAAGATGCATGTATGTGTAGTGAGGAATAGAGGGAGAAGCGTGTGTTTGAGAGCATGCTGACTGCTCACAGGGTAGATGAGACACGGAAATAGATCAGCTAAGGAGGACAGTGACAGGAGAAACGGAGTTCCAACACACCCTGACTCCTGCCAAACATCCACCCCGAAGTACTTCCCTGGTCGATTGGTGTCTACAATCTCCTCCTACAATTTATTTTTATATATAGTTATATATATTTACAGTTATATATATTTTTTTATTTAATCAGCGATGCATTTAGTTTAAGTGGAAGTATGAAGAGTTAAACATTCGGCCCATACGCCAATTTCAGGGTACGAGCAGCTTGCAGCAGCATTTCCAAGCAAATATGGGGTCAAAGTGCTGACGATACTTTCGTACGTGGTTTATCACACTAAAAGCAACAATGTTCCTTGTTACTTTAGTCAAAAGAACATCCATATCCGTATTCAATTTATTGCAAGTTTCCTTAGTTTGTATTGCAGACACCCGGTTATTATCAGTCCTGGTGCATGATTCTTCAAGAGCAAGATGCACTGCAAGTTTGTGTTTCCTCCCTATATATATATATATATATATATATATATATATATATATATAACCTATGGTTAGCTTCCGCCCAAATTCTTCATTCTGACGATAGTCAAGCTTTTCACTCCACCTTAGACCTACAGTTTAACGTGGAATCCGAACCACGCCCCATCAGCAGCCCAGCGTCTTAACCACTAGGCCACCTAGGGTACCCATTTATCTACCAACCACTTTCTTTATTGTGTGGAAGGATGAACAGCTGGGTTTTGCCGCGGTCCGACTGCCGTCGGATCTCGAACCCGGGGCCGATGGATTCGTAGTCAGCGACGCTAACCACTACACCATATATATATATATATATATATATATATATATATATATATATATATATGCTGCAAAAAAAATAATATTAAGGCCAATTTTATTCCAGAAGAGTAAGAAGGACATTATTAAAATGTAAAGTCTTTTCTGGAGTCTCGCTTTCCATTTTCAAGCGGATATCTAGTGATAGAATGTGGGATAGTCTGTCACTAGATATCCACTTGAAAAGGAGAACAAGGCTACTCGAAAGTGCTTCTTCGTTCTAATAGTTTCATTCCTACTCGTTACCTGATGATATTTTAGGTATGGATGGATGTCCAATCAGTTACAAAAGTCGAAATATACTAGATCGTAAGTTAAAGGTGTGTCCCAGTTTGATATTAAGCTGGCTTTGGTTACTGAGGGAGCTTACGTATATGCATGCCCATATATAGTTCTCTCTCTCTCTCTCTCTCTCCATATACATATACATATATATACAAAAATTGCCCTCCACAAGGACTCAAATCCAGGGCCTTTTGATTAGGAGTCGCGAGTGCCACCACCACACTGCAAGGAAGTAGAAGTTTATCCTTTTTAACAATTTCGTTTCACATATATATATATATATATATATATATACCTTTCAACCTTCTAAATGTTCCGTGCGTGCGATGATTCTTCATTTCACGAAGGTCAAGCTTCTCGCCCCTCCTCTCGAGTTGGCCTGGTGAAGTAGTGAGTTGGTTTCTTGTACTCTCCACCTCACATAGCCAGGTACTCCCGGCTCATCGGGGATTGTTCTGAGCCAGGCGTCTAATCTTCTTTTGAAGATGTCTACCGCAACACCACTCGTGTTCCTTAGGTCTTTGGGCAGCTGATTAGACAGTTTTGGTCCTCTCACAACAAAACTATTTTCTTTCAGGGTTAAGGATGTTCCCTCTCTAGCCTTTAATTTGGGAACACGACAAAGTCTTCCTTTTCTACTTTCCACTGTTGTTTGGGGAGTTGTAGGGTTCAGAGTAAGATTAGGGACTAGTTTCTCCATTATTTTCCAGGTGTAAATAACGGTGCATCTCTCTCTTCTCCTTTCCAGTGAATATAGGTTTAATTCGCGTACGTTTTCCCAGTAATTTAGTTCTTTGCACCCATTGATCTTGGCTGTGAAGCTTCTCTGAATCCCTTCTAGCTGTCTAATGTCTTCTTTTTATATGAAGATGTTAGGACCGAGCAGTATTCCAATTTGGGAATGATCAGTGTTTTCAGTAGTGGAGTCATTATATTCCTATCCCTTCGTTTAAAGGTTCTCAGTATCTGCCCCGTTATTCTCTTTGCTCTGTTTACTGCTATCTTATTCTGTGTTTCAAATTTCGCATCATCAGTTATTACAACCCCTCAATCTTTTGCTTTAGAATTTCTCTGAATTTCCTGTCCATTTGGGGTATAATATTCCATGGATTTTAGGTATTCTCTTTTTCCGTACCATAACAGCTGAAATTTCTCAGTGTTAAACTTCATATTGTTGTCTTCCGTCCACTTGTAGATTCTGTTCATGTCGGTTTGTAGAGATCCTATATCTTCTGGGTTTCTTATTTTTCTACTGATCTTTGTGTCATCCGCAAAGGATGTTACTGTGCTGTCTCTGGTAACGTCCTCATCTATGTCAGTTAGCATGATTATGAAGAGTAGTGGAGCTAATACTGTTCCTTGTAGTACTGAGCTGAGGACCTCTGATTCTGATGAAGATACTCCTTGTACTGTAACGACTTGCCGCCGCTCACTGAGGAAATTTTATATCCATTTCCCTACTTTTCCTCTTATTCCCATATATATATATATATATATATATATATATATATATATATATATATACAGGAGGTCCCAAAAAAATGTATACACACTTTAAATACTTATAAAGGCAGTGTTTATTAAAATACATTTCATTTTCAAAATGTAATAGAATCTACAGACATTATTTAATTGTTTTGTCAACGCCTGTTTTCAAACTGACGTCCGTTCTGGTCCAGGCACTGCTGATAACGCGAAGCAATGGAATCGCAAACATCACGAAACATTTCGTTTGGTATTTGTGTGCATTCTCGTTCAATGGCTGCTCTCAATTCAGCGACTGTTGCAGGTTTTATAGCGTAGACTTTGTCTTTTAAGTATCCCCATAAAAAAAGTCTAGTGGTGTGAGGTCTGGTGAACGCGGAGGGTATTCTACGAAACCCCTTCGTCCAATCCACATCCACATCGTGCCAAGTACCACTCGCAATACTCCACTCTTCGGTCCGGATCATCTTCATTAATAGCATGGACTAATCTTGGAATGTAACTTTTCCATTGACAGCGCTTCAAAATGCGTTGGACAGACGATTCTGAAATTCCTACCTCACGACTCGCTTGCCGCACAGATTTTCTTGGACTTTGGTGATACGTTTCCAGTACTCTTTCTTGCTTTGTGGGGCTTGTCGATGTCCGTGGTCTTCCGGAACGCTTCTTGTGGACATTCTGAACAGTTCCATCGGCTTCAAACTTATCTCTAATTCGAGTGATGGTAAGTCGCGTTGGTGGATCTGTTTGAAACTCCCTCCTAAACTGTCTTTGCACTTCAACTGCGTTTTCACACTTCCAGTAGCATTTTAGAATGAATTTCCTTTGTTCAAAGCTTAGTCTGACTGCCATTATTAATTCTAATGGGTTTAACTTGGAAAGAAAGAAACATCAATTGAGCTATCAGCTGTTAAAGTGTGTATACATTTTTTTGGGACGCCCTGTATATATATATATATATATATATATATATATATATATATATATATATATATATATATATATATATATATATATATATATATACAGATTGGGTAAAAAAAGTGACGCCTTAGAGGTAAACTGTCATATTAAAAAAAGTAAGGGGACTAGAGCTCCAAAACTTCATAGATGCTTACCTTAGCATGTTGTTTGTCTTAAATGAGAAGTTGCTCGATGTGTCCCCCTTTCTGCTCAACGCAGGCCTCCAAACGTGGACGCCACTGATCAATACACCTGTTTATATATCGTTGTGACACCTTCTCCCAGCCGAGCAGAATTCTTTCGCGTAGTTCATCTATGTCTCTTATATTGGTACCAGGGATGTAAACTTTGGACTTCGGGGCTTCCCAAACACCATAATCTAGTGGTGAAAGATCGGGGTTGCTAGCCGGCCACATATTGGGCTCGATAAAATCCGGTGATTGGTTCTCAAGGAATGTGAGAGTTTTGCGTGCTCTGTGAGCAGGGGCTCCATATTGTTGGAAAGTACCATTTTTTCACTCTATCTAACTGATATTCGACGAATTAGTGGTGAAAGATATACTTTTCAACAAGATGGAACCCCTGCTCACAGAGCACCCAAAACTGTCACATTCCTTGAGAACGAAACCCCGAATATTATCGAACTCAATATGTGGCTGGCTAGTAGCCCCGATCTTTCACCACTAGATTATGGTGTTTGGAAAGCCCTGAAATCCAAAGTTTACATCCCTGATACCAATATAAGAGACAGTTGAACTACGCGAAAGAATTCTGCTCGGCTGGGAGAAGGTGTCTCAACGAATATGTAAACAGGTGTATTGATCAGTGGCGTCCACGTTTGGAGGCCTGCGTTGAGCAGAAAGGGGGACACATAGAACAACTTCTCAATTAAGACGAACAACATACTACGGTAAGCATCTAAGAAGTTTTGGAGCTCTAGTCCCCTTACTTTTTTTTAATATGACAGTTTACCTCTAAGGCGTCACTTTTTCTACCCACTCTCTCTCTCTCTCTCTCTCTCTCTCTCTCTCTCTCTCTCTATATATATATATATATATATATATATATATATATATATATATAGTATATTTGTATGTATGTGAGTATGTATGTATGTATGTGATAGAGAGGCTTGTCCTTGGGGAACCTGAGTCTAACAATGAAGAGGAAGGCCCAAGCACTTAGCACACACATCAAACGTTTCTTTATTTATTACGTGGTCCTGCTTTGCAGAAATGTTTCGGAGATCTTCAAAAAATTCTTCTCACGTCGTTGCGATGATTTAAACAAATTGGTGAAACTAGAAAAGATAAAGAAAAAGACATTTTTAAATAAGCGACATTAAAACGAACTTTGAAGAACGAGAAAAAAAAAATGAAACGAAAGTAAAAATATTTTTAAAACGAACGCGATAGAGTCAAGGTTCAGTTAATGTATAAAATAGTAATGAAATTGAAACATATAAACCGGAACGAATTATACCAAAGTTAATTTAAAACCATAACGTACGATTAATTAAGTTTAAAACAATAAAATCAACTGACATATCTGTGAGCATTATTCGCACGGAGAACGTAGATGGTTGGTTGGTTGGTTTTTATATATACAAGGTGTCCCTAAATTCCCAATCTATTTCTTGTTCATTCCTTACAAGAAATGGATTGGAACTTTTGGGACACACACACACACACACACACACTATATTTTGAAATGTTTGGTTCTGATAATGGGTGAAATACAGTGTATATAGTACGTTGGTTGTGTAACATCTTAAATTTTATATATATATACAGGGTGGGGCAAAAGTCGCGCATCATAGGAATTTTCAGTGTTGATTATAATATATTAGTTTTTTTTCTTTTAGGTAGGGAATGGGTGCGAAATTAACAAGAGTCTAGAGGGCAAGCTTGGTTTTAATTTATGGAATACCAGGTACAACAAATCGATGAATCGGTACAGAATTTAACTTCTGTACCAATTCATCGATTTGTCGTACCTGGTATTCCATGCATTAAAACCAAGCTCACTCTCTCGTCTATTGTTAATTTCGCAGCTATTCCCTACCTAAAATTAAAAAAAATAACATATAATCAACACTGAAAATTCCTATGATGCGCGCGACTTTTGCGCAACCGTGTGTATATATATAGAGAGAGAGAGAGAGAGAGAGAGAGAGACAGTTGGGTTCAAAGTAGGTATGTTAGTTTAATTATGGTTTGTTTTAAATGGTGATTATAAACGAGTCAAGAAATTTGAGATGGACATTAAACGAACCATTGAACCCTTTTTGAGATCTGTTGTGCAAGAATTACTCGTATAACATCCGTGTAAGGATTTTGATGTTCTTTGAGATCATAAAGTGTGAAAGTCGTTCACAATGGCTACGAATGGATGAGCATTGTGGTTTGGATAAGGGTCACCCGCTTCTATGGAATTGCTTTCCTTTGTGTGTCTGTCTATACCCTTTGTTTTAGACGAGTGTAGGACTGTTTGTCTCACGTATGTAGCTGGCCTTGCGCGCAATCACCGCAATCATAAATTTATAAACGAGGGAAGAACTCATATATTTATGTATAACTCTTCTTTGTGTCGCGGGAATCGTTGTAAAGAAGTCGAATTTTAGTTCTCTATTTAAAGTTGGATTGCGGATATAGGCATTATCAAGGATGGATCTTAAGGTGGTGGTAAATTCTTTGTGTCTCGCTCCCAAATATGACAAGTTCTAATCAAATTTCTAATTTAGGTACGGATAAGAGTGATCTGGGTTGAAGATATATATATATATATATATATATATATATATTTTCTCATATATTCTTATGATGCATCTACTGAGCATACAAGTACAGTAATTACCTTATATACTACAGAAGAATTAAGTAAAAATATTATACATACGTTTACATTCTAAAAATCTACTGAGTTAGTATGATCTTACTTGGTGTAAAAAAATAAGCTTCGATTGATTGAGTAGTTAAAATTACTATACTGTACAGGGTAGGGTGTCCACAATGTCTTGTCACCCAGTAAAATATTAACTAATTTTCGTTTTTGTTTCAGACCCATTTGAAATGTGTGTGAGCAGCAACTATACGATTGAACAAGGCATATTGGCGAGTACCTGGGTCCATGAGCGATCACGTAATGGCAAAACCATTGAAAATATTCGTGCAGACTTCCAGGACCGATTCAATGGGGCAGCTCTTCTAAAAAGGAGCTGCACGATTAAATCGGTCCTGGAAGTCTCGCACATTTGAATCTTTCCCAGAAGTCTGCACGAATATTTCAATGGTTTTGCCATTACGTGGTCGCTCATGGTCCCAGGTACTCGCCAATATGCCTTGTTCAATCGTATAGTTGCTGCTCTCATACATTTAAAATGTCTGAAAGAAAAACGAAAATCAGTTAGTATTTTACTGGGGTGACAAGACATTGTGGACACTCTGCACTTACAACTACTTACACTGTAAAAAAGAATTAAATTTTTAATGGAATAAATTTAATTTAATTTTGAAGGAATAAGGAAAGTGATTAATGTATATTAGTACTTGACCAACCAAGTATCTCCAAAATAAGTATGAAATTCAAAGATATTGGATCACCTGAAGATCAGGGCCCCCAACCTTCGTTAGTTAGCTTTATAAGGTTAACTAACGAAAATATCACGACTTAACCTAACATTCGTCAAGGGCGTACAGTTGACCTAACGATTGGTTAGGTTAAGTCGTGATATTTCGTTAGTTAGCCTTATAAGGCTAACTAAAAAAGACTGGGGACCCTGATCTTCGGGTGATCCAGATTTTGATGTATAAATATTTTTTAATCTCACGCTAATTTTTGCATGATGTTACTGAAAACATTTATAAGTGGTTGGTCGAGTAGCGATAAGCATCAGTCAGTTTCCGTTTTCCTTAAAAAGAGAATTTAATTTCTCCGTTAGAAGCGTGAATGATGTTTTCGTATGATTTCAAAGAAATAATTACACCACCGTAATTTGGTGGCAGAGAGATACCACCGAAATATAAGAAATTTTTTTACTTTACTTTTTACGGTGTAATGGGTAAAAGTTTATTTGCACCAGAGTGTGTTTAAATAACTCGCTTATTTTTATACTGATGATACGTAGTGAGCGAAAAATATACCGTAGCTACGCTGAAACCCGTAACCCGATGGGAATACTTTAATGTATATGAACCATCTCATGAATGTTTAAAATGATTCCCATTTAATTCAATACACGATAGCGTAATTAATGAATTAATTAAATCAATCAATATGATTCCCACTGGGTAGAGACACACACTCGAGTTATTTTTAAAGACATCTCAGCAATAGTTTAGGAATACCAGAACGGAACATAAATTTTTGTTCTTCATTGGTATAAATAAAATTTCATGCGCATAATTAGTAAAATTTATTCCAAATTTATTTCTGACTACTGATTCAAACTACCGGGTGTGTATAAAATAACGCGAGTGAAGGGTAATTGCTGTTTAGAAGTTAAAAATAAGTTGAAACAAGTTTAAACCAATTCAAGTCAGATTTGTCTCTTCACTTGCGTTACTATATACACACCCTGTATAATTTTAATAACTATATCGCGGTCAATTTTGTTTGTACACAAAATTAGTAATTACAAATATTAAACATGAAAAAAGAGGGTCTTTTCGGTTTGACGGACTACTAAAGACTTTTACAAAAATTAGCAAATTAATTATTTATAGATTTTATCGTAAGGAACTGTAGGTTAGGTTACGTTAAGTTTAGTTAAGTTATGTTAGGAATTAGACATTTCCTTAGGATAAAAATTGTAAATAATTGATTTGCTAATTTTCATAAAAATCTGTAGCAGTCCGCAAAACCGAAAAGATTCCAAAAATATTCTATACAGGGTGGGCATAAAGCTGAGCATCATAAAAATAAAACAAAATGTAGTCAATAAAATGTGCTCATGATGCTGCACTTTATGGAATACTCTGAACAAATGTGATAATTTGCAAGGGAATATTTTTATCTTTAAAATCCTTGCTATCAGTTGCCTAAATAACGTATTTCAGTTTATCATGAAAGAAGCTTTTCTCTCTCTCTCTCTCTCTCTCTCTCTCTCTCTCTCTCTCTCTCTATATATATATATATATATATATATATATATATATATATAATCACAAGGTCAGGTGGCTCCAGAAGAGTTTCCTTAGCGATAGCCTTCAGATGGTCCTATTAGTTCTGGATGCTGGTTGACAAGTCAAACAACTTCAAACTTCAGAGTTTAACACACACACACACACACACACACACACACATATATATATATATATATAAAACTTAAGATATGACACTAAAGGTTAGCTAAAATAACTCCTAATTTCCTTTTTCTTAATTTCTAATTTTTTTAATTTGCTAAAACTGAAATCACGAATAAAGTCTTATGTTAAATTTTCGACCTTTCGCAACTTGTCCACTTTGTCCTTCTGAGATCACGGAAGCTGTAGGCTTAACACTAGTTATCTATAGTAATTTCAGAGATTTACTCTCTCTCTCTCTCTCTCTCTCTCTCTCTCTCTCTCTCCTTTAGGGCTGGCCAGGAGTGGACCATGGGGTCTTTGTTGGCCCGATACCTCGGTAAATAGAGCTGTAAATATTTTGTATGAAATGAAAACTATACGTTCGAGGTTTTTGTGACGATACCAAGTGGTTGCTATACAATCAGCACAAATATATTATTATGTTAGTTTATACAACCATTCTCTCTAGCGTACGATTTTTATGTGTGCATAACGTAATTGTAGAGTTAGTTTATATATTTTCCTGTTTCCTGTGAAATTTCCTTGGTTACTTTTCCAGGGTCAAGGTACTTTCTTCAATTTTTTTCCGTACCAGCCTCTGGGAGGGAGCGGAGGGTGAGGAAAGAGTCTTATGCTATTCTATCCAGTCTTCTACTACCGCTAGAATAATTAAAAAAATATAAAATGCACTAGTTTAATAGTAGGAACCTCCCCAGGTGGACCGAAAGGTCTTTGAGGCTTCCTCTTGTCCCTGTAACTCTCTCTCTCTCTCTCTTCTGATATGTCTCAGAAGAGAGAACGAGAGTGTAAACCTATACACGCACACACACACACACACACACACACATACACAGATGGATAGCTAAATAAATGGATACATAATTAACATAATTCCTAATTAACCTAATTACTTATTAATTTTCTCCCGGAAAGGATGAACATATCTGAATATTAATTAAATTTTTAAATTCGATTTACGCATCTTTTTCAAAATTAATCTCGCATTATTTTCCGCAAGTGGATATTCATTATAAATCGTTTATTCAAGTCTTTAATTTATATTCAGTAGAATAAGATTCACCACAGGTTGAATTCTCTTACAAAAGAAATATTCTTACATCATTCTTTCATTATACGAAATAACGTTCATGGTACTAAATTCATAATATATATATATATATATATATATATATATATATATATATATATATATATATATATATGTTTAGATTTCCCTAATATTACCTCTTTTTAAATACGATGTGTTTATATCTTACAGTAGGGTGAAGATGAAACATTTTATTGACGGGAAGATAACTTCCATACGACATATATTAATAGTAAAAACAACCATTTTACGAGTGCATCGTGTTCACCAAAACCAGAAAAAATTATACTGAGGACATAAATGTAAAATAAAAAATACTTTGAGGCCATTTTGGCAATTTCCAAATTATTAGTTGCTACCCCATAAAAAATAAATCAGATCTCAAAAGTTTGGTAAAAAAACACTTCGTTTGCTATGAGAATTTCAGTTTTGGGAAGGAATTACGTTTTTCTATGTATCAAATTCGATCTCGAAGGCTAATTACGCGAAAAAAGTAGTTATTTCGAGCCTTCGTATGAAATGTGCCTGGGGCAATGCCCAGTTGCCCATTTTTTAATATAAGTTAAATAAATTATGTACTGAATGTAGAAAATAATGAAAAATAATAATAATAAAAATAAGTACTCTCCCGACTTATAAGTGATTAAGCGAAATTTACTCGCAAAGTTTTTTTTCAGTTTAAATTTTTTTTTTTTTTTTGTTCTTATTTCTCATAATGAATTTTATTTTTTTATTATTATTATTAGTTAGGAGTGTCGCCTAATGAGCTTCATTTTTTAAATAATTTTTCCCTCCCAACCTTTACCTCTGTAAGAGAGAGGTTTCGAAAAAAAAAAAAGTTACGAGTCGTGAAATGAAATTACAATAACTTTATTAAAAGTTCGTTTTACTTCTTTGAAAAGAACTCTATTGAAAGGATTTTTAAAGAATTTTACCGCGGTTATCTGTGGCTAATCTCTAGTAATTGCGTTAAATTTAGCAGTAATAAAATTACAGTTGTAAACTCAGTGCCTGTTATTGTCGAGAATGATAAACACTTCTTTACCTTTCATTTACTTATAATAAAAGAAGAGAAATTAAGGGAAACTACTGTATGTAACAGCTAATAATTTCTTCTTATCTTACAATAGGACCACGCCCCTTTTAGTCTCCGTTTCTACAAAGAGAGAGAGAGAGAGAGAGAGAGAACACTCCATATATGCTCTCAATTGTTAATAATGTCGATGACGTAAAAACGTATTAACTTGATTTGTTTACTGAATACATAAATTCTACACTGAAGTTTGACTTACATGGCGTAAACAGAACGACGCCTTGAAGAAACTTTAGAACCGAATGCATCTCATGACGTCATCCACATACCCATACCCAATTTCAAATTATGGGTGGAGCATTTGAGGGCTTAGTTCAAATTCTGCATACGATATTATATTATAGTCTCACATTATGGAACTTATTAGCTTAATCCAAAATAAAAATGATCTAACCATAAAGTCGGTATTTTGCATATAATACTATTACGCATATAATTTTAAATTTTCTTAACCCTCAATCATTGTCGTAAAGCATAAGTCTCCGAAACTATTATGGGGTGACCAAGATAGAAAAATTTGGTGTTCCGGCTCAATGACCCGTCGTATAGTTGAAGGACGATAAAGGGATTGCGAAAAGTCAAATTTTTTCAAACTAATTGTGAAACAAATGGAAAGTTGCATAAAGAATTATCATCCATAAGGATTAAGCTCTAATATCGTTTTGAATTTATATAATATATAAATTAACAAATTTTTCAGTCTTTTTAAAGTAATCAACCTCTTTTATCTCCAGAGAGTGAGTTTTAAGGATAAAATAATTCATTCCTTGACACTATATCCTCGAAATAGCTAGCTGAACGAAATTGAACCACACGACAAAGTAAGCGTTTTATCTATCATATATGTATGTCAAGAGTTACTGGAGAAATTTTATCGAGAAACACCCGCGGTTACGCTGGAAATAACATGATAAAAAATCTTTGCATTCAAATTCAGTTGGATATGCAATTTTAGGTGTGGAAGACATTTAGGGAGAAGACCCACATTACCTACACCTAAATCGGAACAGACACTTATATAACTCCTGCGAGTTTCGTGCATGGGAAGTCCTAAATCATTACTCGATTTAAAGATGTGAAGCTGAAACAATGAAGTTTCACTATCAGATGAAAGTTTCTTTTAGCAGAAACGTTTGTGTCCGTAGTTCATTGGGGAGCGCCGTTTCCCTATAAGTGAAGCGAAGACACTGAAGTCGGCGGTTCGTATCCCCATAAGGCTAGTATACGAGAGTTAGGGAAATGAAAAGCACTAGTTGGACTAATGTACCAGTTTCTGGACCTCCTCAGTGATAACTGTTGGAGTAGAAACAGTTTATTCCCGCATATTGCTGTAATTTAACGTCCATTTTAAACGTATGTTGCCGAGGTTTTAGTGGTAAAATCAAAGGGAAAATGATCGTTTGAAGCGAACTCATCATGTTAAAAGGCATAATACGTACGTACGTCTATATATAGTACATAGACCTGAATAGTTAAATTATTATTTCCACAGAAGCGAATAATTAAATAATGAATTCTTATATTAAGGGTCTTTATTCTTTCTTTTTATATATATTTTTTAAGCCATTATATGATTAAACATTTCGCTTTACGATCGTTTAGTCGCTCGAAGACTGAATGTTGGAAGATTTTATGAAACTTAAAAAGTATCTACGATTTTCCTCTTAAAAGTAAAATGTTTTTGGTAAGTCATAAAATTTAGAAACATTTCTCGTCACTCATAAAATTTGCGCAAATTAAAATATGTTCAAAACATTAAAAGTTCGAGCACTCTAAAATTGTTTTATTGTACTTGAGGTGAACACTTAACGTGGAAAAATGTTAACAATGCAACTGAATGCAACACCTTCCATTAACTGTAATTTGCCACCTGTTTTATACTTCTATACATTAGATTCGGTCAAAACCTTTGGCTGATAAGTTAGGATATAAAGATGGGAAGATAAATTCAATCCGACCTATAACTTAACCCACGATATCATTAGCTGAGTGCCAATCAAACTCAATTATCGCGAAGCAGCGAAACGAATAGAAGAAACTTCGTAAGCCGGTCATGCTTTCTTCTAACACTTAAACGCCAAAGAAATAATTAGCAAAAAAAGAACATTCTGATTTTGAAGTCGTCCTAATAAATTATCTCGCTAAGCATTAACTATAATTAAACCGTCATCACCACGGTGTTAAAGATCGTTAATATGTCTTTTCTCATTTGCGAAACGACAGTTTATAAGACGTTACGAAAGAGTAAAATATGATTCATTAATATTATCAAACTGGGTGACGTTTTACATCACTAAACTTAACATTGAATAAAATCATAATTTGAAAGATGCAGGTTCTCACCGGTCTCTCGAAGAAATTCTCTGAAAATCGATGCCATGGTAAGATTTCAACATGTTTATTCAAATTATTTGTTAAAGAAAAAGTTTATTTATATATATATATATATATATATATATATATATATATAATGTTATAAAGTTTCAGACCAACAAAGACCCTAGGGTCCACTCATGGCTGGTCTACCTAACGGTGTTCGTAATTGTGTATTGTGCATGTCCTCCGTGGTGGCGGAGGGGACCTACAATTTAACGTGGGTTCCGAACGACAAAGCCTTAATTTTACTACCTTAAACTATACCCAATCTCTCAACCTATGCGTCTAATCGATTTTTAAACATGTTTATAGACGTGCTACTAATTACTTCTACCTGCAAACTATTCCGGCTATTTACTATTCTATGCGTAAAAACGTTTTTCGCAACTGCTGTCTCGAACCTTCTACTTGTCAACTTACACCCGTTATTTCTAGTTCTATTATACTGAGATATTTCGAAAAAGCTATTTCTATCTACGTTATCGAACCCATTCATAATTTTGAAAACTTGGATTAGATCACCCCTTAGCCTCCTAGTCTCGAGTGTAGTCAATTTTAACTCCTCAAGCCTATCCTCATACGACTTTGACCTAAGCAACGGAATCATCTTAGTTGCTTGTCTTTGAACTCTTTCGACTTTGTCTATATCTTTTCGCATCTGCGGATTCCAAAATTGGATCGCGTACTCTAAATGGGGTCTAACTAATGATTTATAAGAGGAACTATAATAGCGCGCGATTTGTACTCAAAATTCCGAGCTATAAAACCTAACGTTTTGTTCGCTTTATTGACCGCTGCTGTACTTTGTTTCGCTACTTTTAAATCACCAGTGACTATAACTCCTAAATCTTTTTCCTGCTCTACGGTTGTTAACTCCTTCCCTGACATAATATACGAAAAATTACCGTTACGCGAACCTATATGTAAAATTTTGCACTTATCGACGTTAAATCTCATTTGCCATGTGACTGACTAATCAACGATTTTATTCAGATCTTCCTCGATTTTACCTCTATCTTCGTCATTAATCGCCCTACCACCCAGCCTCATGTCATCCGCAAACTTTGAAACTGTACTGACTAGGCCGACATCTAAATCGTTAATATATTTAAGAAAAAGCAAGGGGCACAATACAGAACCCTGAGGAGCGCCACTCGCTACATTAGCCCAACACGACTCCGCTCCGTCAACGACCACCCTCTGTTTCCTACCTCGCAACCACTATTCTATCCAATTTATTACTACACCCCTGATTTCATGAGCCTTAGTTTTTTCAATGAGTCTTTTGTGCGGTACGGTGTCAAACGCTTTTTGAAAATCTAAATACACTACATCAACCGCCCGATGACTATCGTAAACGTCAACCACGCTTTGAAAAAATTCTAAAAGATTAGTAAAGCAAGATTTGTTTCGCCTAAAACCGTGCTGCGTATTTCTAACTAAGTTATGCAATTCTAAGTGTTCGACTATACGATCCCTAATTATTGATTCCAGCAGCTTACCTACAACAGACGTTAAACTGATTGGCCTATAATTTCCCGCCGCACCTTTATCGCCTTTCTTAAAGATAGGTGTTACGTTTGCTAACTTGAAATGGTGGACGGGAAATTGGCATCCCGAGCATAAATTATGGTTTGTAGAAATAGAAAAATATGAGTTTCTCCTATGATGCCGGACTTATGGGACACCCTATGTATATATATATATATATTTATTTTATTTTTATTTCTTTATTCTTTTGTGACCTGTTTCATAAACAAGCCATTTGAATTTATATTGAATTTCGGCCAAAGTGCTAAAAGTGTCATTTTTCCATACAAATGTGTTTGCTCCTCCCACAATTTTTTCTATACTTACTATATGTGTATATATATATATATATATATATATATATATTATATATATATATTATATATGTTTATTTTTGTAACCTATATATTGCCTTGAACGATCCTTTCACTCCAGTGTTCCTGAGGATGTCATTAGACGAAAGCGCTTGAGCACCACTTTGTGTTTCTTTTCCCTTCGTGGTTTTATTCATCATATATATATATATATATATATATAATATATATACACACGTTAACGCATTAACTCCCCTTCACTAACCACAATATTATCCCAAATATTACCATTATCAAAAGGTATTATTTCTATCACCGTAGGGATATTCGTTAAATCTTCTATAGTAAAACTGAGGTAAAAAATTCGTTTAGCAAGGTAGCCATTTCCTTGTTTTCAGAAACTAGATCTCCGTTAACATTTTTCAACGGCCCCAAGACACTTTTTACTGGATTTCTATTGTTGACTTATTGAAAGAATCACTTGGGGTTTTCTTTACCGTCACGAGCTATGGAGATTTCGCGCTTGGACATTTTTATTACACTTTTCGCTTCACGCCTTAGAGATATGTAGTTGTTTCGTAACCACAAATTGTCTTTATCGCACTTATGTAGCCTATAGGCCCTATCTCTACGTTTTCCCAATTTACGTGTCACAATTTATTTCGAAATTTACAAAAGTCTGCGTGCTGGAAGTTAGGAATTTTAGTCGAGTTAGCTGGTTTCGAGTGACTTACTGAGAGGAGAAACTCTACCATATTGTGATCGCTATTGCTTAACGGTTCTATTACTTGAAGATCAATGATTAGCCTATCATCCGTAGTTATTACTAAATCTAAAATACTGTCCAACCTCGTATATATATATATATATATATATATATATATATATATATATATATATATATATATATATATATATATATACTGCTGTTCTTTTGGGGTTGTTAAACCTCCTTCGTAACATCAAATGTCACGTGAGAGAGGGGACCTACAGTTTTACGTGGGTTTTGAACCATGGGTTGTCACATCATCTGGACAGAGAGGACGGTCGCTCATCCACTTACACTCAAAATTAAACCTTCTAAATTTAGAACTTATAACTTCTTTTTGATGGTGCATTCTAGGGGAAGTTTTTCCTTCTTTCGGGTATCAAAGTTTTTTCTGAGATGATATAATAACTTTTTTAATGATGCATAACTTCTTTAGATAGAACAAATGGTACTCAAAACTTCTTTTTTGAGTGATTTGAGACAATAGAAGATAATATTTCTATGTATAGAAGGTTGCGGAAGTCTTTTTTTTTCTGTGTAATACCTACTCCAATGTCACTTAACTTCGCTGATCTATGGGAAGCTTTGTTGCGACATGGCCAGGCTGTAACCAATGTGTGTGTGTGTGTATATATATATATATATACTGTATGTATAGTGTTTTTAAGAAAGAACCAAATATTAGCTAGATTCGGAAAAGAATAATAGCAATTTTAAATATAAAGAAAACAAATGTAGAAAATAATTTGAATTTTTATTATTTATTAGTTCATGAATTACAATTTTATACTTTGAATAAGGTTCTAAAATGCATATAAGGCGGAATAGGTGAAACAGAGAGAAAAACCAATGTAATAAATATTTAGATAGATAATTAAATAAATAAATAAAATTATATACATATAATTTCGTGTATATATATATATATATATATATATATATATATATATATATATATATTATATATATATATATATATATATTATATATACCATTTGCGGAATTGTATGATTCCTTATATGGATGTTTTATAAATTCACAGTAAATTTTTTAGCGAATTTAGAATTTCTAAAAGATTTTTCTTTACTCGAAATTTTATTAATCGTTTGTAAACAATGAAAATAGTTTTGTTATGCCAACCAACATCGCCAGACATATAATGTATATATACAGTAACTATATATATATGGGATGAATTTTTCAATTAAACATGTGAAATAAATAAATTATACACACCTACAAATAAAAGTGGGCGTATATATTAGTGGTGGACCGGATATCCGCACCCGCATCATTTTTTAACATCCGCATCCGCATCCGCACTCCTGACTGCGGATGTTATGCGAATATTACCTCTAATAAATTATGCAATTTACAATTAAATTAGCTTATAAAGTAGCTTATAAGGCCCAGTCATGCACATTTCATGTAAATATTAATTATTAATGAACAAACAAATATATAAACCTCAAAATATAAATAGCTGGTAACACAGAAAATTGAATGAAACTTGTTTCATTGAATTTTCTGTGGCTGAAACTCTTGAGAAAGTTATTATTTTTATCATAATGAAAACATTAATATTAATTTTAATTCTTATGCATTACCTGCCATAATAGTAATACCACGAAATTTGAAAAATTGTCATATATTCATAATTCTATATTATATTGATAGATTAACTAAATATCCGCATCCGCATCCGCGGATATTGAAATTAAAAATCCACATCCGCATCCGTAGATGTTGAAAAACTGACATCCGGTCCACCACTAGTATATAATATATATATGTGTGTTAAACACAGACCGTGCATGGAACAAGGAACTCTTCTGGGAGAATTAAATCCACTATAGTCCGAATAAGTAATGGTAAATGACAAATACCATAGTTTTTCTTTTCATGATGCTAGCCCGACGTGGGCAACGGGTCTCTCGCAAAGAGGTCCCATAAATATAGCTTCCCTCACCAGCTATCTGCAAAGCAGACAGGATCCAGCTTTGGGACATGGATCTAGGGTTTAAAGCAAGCCTAGTCCCACTACATTCAGAACCTCTATATAAGTAAAAGACTCGTTGCATTCACGTCGGATTGAATAAATCAAAGAGAAAGGGGTAACTATTGTATTTTTAGCCAAAAAAAAAAAAAAAACTTAAACCTCAACCGGGACATTGAGCGTCCACTTTTCAAGGCACGTAACACGTCCGTTTAATATACACAAACTCAGAATGGTCCCCTGAGAAACTTATATGTTAAACACAGACCGTGCATGGAACAAGGAACTCTTCTGGGAGAATTAAATCCACTATAGTCCGAATAAGTAATGGTAAATGACAAATACCATAGTTTTTCTTTTTCATGATGCTAGCCCGACGTGGGCAACGGGTCTCTCGCAAAGAGGTCCCATAATATAGCTTCCCTCACCAGCTATCTGCAAAGCAGACAGGATCCAGCTTTGGGACATGGATCTAGGGTTTAAAGCAAGCCTAGTCCCACTACATTCAGAACCTCTATATAAGTAAAAGACTCGTTGCATTCACGTCGGATTGAATAAATCAAAGAGAAAGGGGTAACTATTGTATTTTTAGCCAAAAAAAAAACAAAACTTAAACCTCAACCGGGACATTGAGTGTCCACTTTTCAAGGCACGTAACACGTCCGTCTGCTTTGCAGATAGCTGGTGAGGGAAGCTATATTTATGGAACCTCTTTGCGAGAGACCCGTTGCCCACGTCGGGCTAGCATCATGAAAAAGAAAAACTATGGTATTTGTCATTTACCATTACTTATTCGGACTATAGTGGATTTAATTCTCCCAGAAGAGTTCCTTGTTCCACGCACGGTCTGTGTTTAACATATAAGTTTCTCAGGGGACCATTCTGAGTTTGTGTATATTAAACGGACGTGTTACGTGCCTTGAAAAGTGGACGCTCAATGTCCCGGTTGAGGTTTAAGTTTTGTTGTTTTTTTTGGCTAAAAATACAATAGTTACCCCTTTTTCTTTGATTTATTCAATCCGACGTGAATGCAACGAGTCTTTTACTTATATAGAGGTCCTTAACGTAGTGGGACTAGGCTTGCTTTAAACCCTAGATCCATGTCCCAAAGCTGGATCCTGTCTGCTTTGCAGATAGCTGGTGAGGGAAGCTATATTTATGGGACCTCTTTGCGAGAGACCCGTTGCCCACGTCGGGCTAGCATCATGAAAAAGAAAAACTATGGTATTTGTCATTTACCATTACTTATTCGGACTATAGTGGATTTAATTCTCCCAGAAGAGTTCCTTGTTCCACGCACGGTCTGTGTTTAACATATAAGTTTCTCAGGGGACCATTCTGAGTTTGTATATATATATATGTGTGTGTGTGTGTGTGTGTGTGTGTGTGTTCAATGCTATGAGAAAAAACTGTCTAAATATTGTCATATACTTACTATTATTTTGTGTTCCAATATGTTACTTTTGCCGCACCCGGTATATATATATATATATATATATATATATATATTATATTTTTTTTTTTTTTTTTTTTAGTTCAGGAAGAACCGATTCGCCTCTATTTAAAGGGCATATCTCAGCGGAAAAACAAAGAAAAAGTGAGAGGAAAGACAGAGGAAAAAGAAAGGGTGGAGGGGACAGTCGAAGTGGAAAAAGACCAAGGATGACAAGGACTGCAGGGTCGAGCCCCATCATCCTTGGGTGCTAGGGCCGGGAGGGCGCACGTGAAACCTCCAGGAACAAGCACGTACAAACGAGCACAAAGAGCACTCAAGAGCACGAGCTTAGAACCCCCTTGCGGGGATATATATATATATATATATATATATATACGAAACTCATGCAAAATAAAAGTAAGTATATGACTATATTTAGAGAGTGTTTTCTCATAGTATTAAACACACACACACACACACACACACACACGCGCGCGCGCGCGCGCGCGCGCATCTCCACGCAAGCGAGGTAAAGATTTTTCTAAATCCATGTCTAGAAATCTAAGTAACCAAACCTAACTTAACCTAACCTAATTTTAGGGCCATCGAACCGAGAGGAGCGTGATATTTGTTTTGGACACAAATGAAGGCTCGAAGGTTGTTTTCTGTTAAGTCATTAAATAGTGAGGTACTCGCTAAAATCTAGCGTAACATAACCTAATCAGGACCAACATGTCTAATTTTTACAGTAAAAATATTTTTTTTTTTTTTTTTTAATATTCTGAGGTGTGAAAAGTGTTACCTTACAAAATAAATTACCCCACTTCATTTGTGAATTATCACACAATGCACTTCACTTATTCCCACTTGTCTCCTCACATACATAATATATTTATATATATATATATACAGGGTGGGCCGAAAGTCTGGATCCATAGGAAAATATTTATTTTAATACATAAATTACAACAAATGGTAAATACTTAAAATGAATATCAACTTTAACTCGTAAATGCGTATCCGTGATACTGTACAGTGGTTCGTACTCCAGTATAAACAACAAATTATAACAAATGCTCAAATTGGCGGCCTCTGACATCGAGACACTTAGGGATGGAATTTATGATTTGTAATAATTCTTCGAATTGACGTTCTCGAGATGCGTGTTTCATTTGATAATCTTTTTGTTGACTTTACTGGACTATTCGTTAAAGTTTCACATACCATTGCAGAGGTATTTTCATCAGTTGCAGTTTTTGGACGACCAGAACGCCGTCGATCATGTACACTTCCTGTTTCTTTGAAACGTTTAAACAACTTGCCAACAGTCGCATGTGTTACTGGATGCTTATCA
>JAJOZX010001958.1:577500-592500 GCA_023014485.1 Bathynomus jamesi | reverse complement strand
AACCTCCCAGGAATCGAACCCGGGATCTTCCGATTGCCGGTCAGATATGATAACCACTACACCATGGTCCTCACTCGATCAGAAGTCGGAATTCCTCTACATACGCGCAGAAACCAATGCCCCGAGGGGGGCACCTTCCGCATGCCGTACCTATATATACATTTCAACTGCAAAGAACACGCAGTATAAATAACGTAAAGAACGACGCTTGTATAGGAGAACACACCGCGCAAGATGAGAAGAGAGAACGAACAAATGAAAAAAATGAGGTATGTAGAGGAATTACGACTTCTGATCGAGTGAGGACCATGGTGTAGTGGTTATCATAGCTGACCGGCAATCGGAAGATCCCGGGTTCGATTCCTGGGTGGTTACCTCATTTTTCATTTGTTCGTTCTCTCTTCTCATCTTGCGCGGAATGTTCTCCTATACAAGCGTCGTTCTTTACGTTATTTATACTGCGTGTTCTTTGCAGTTGAAATGTATATATAGGTACGGCATGCGGGAGGTGCCCCCCTCGGGCATTGGTTTCTGCGCGTATGTAGAGGAATTACGACTTCTGATCGAGTGAGGACCATGGTGTAGTTTATCATATCTGACCAGCAATCGGAAGATCCCGGGTTCGATTCCTGGGTGGTTACCTCATTTTTTCATTTGTTCGTTCTCTCTTCTCATCTTGCGCGCAATGTTCTCCTATACAAGCGTCGTTCTTTACGATATATATATATATATATATATATATATATCAGTGGCGTGCAGACAGGGTACGCGAGGTACACTCAGCGTACTCAAAGAAGTCTTATAAGATAAAATTAACCTAATTAAACCTTTATTCTAGTTTTTCCTCAAGTCCTTCGCATTGCGAATAAAACAATTATGATATAAATGCAATTTAAGCTATGCGAATAAAAGATCTCGCAACTGCCTCTGTTCTCCACGGACATAATTCAAGTCGTGTACACTCGGGTGCGTTCTTATTTGGTTCTTATGTGCATGAGTATAAAATCATAATTATTGGCTAGGATATATTTCCTGACACTGGATGAAAAAGCCATAATGTACGCAACTTTCATTTGCGTTTCATCTCTAACAGTCCATATAAGTTAAAATTTTATCAAGTATGATTACCTTAGTTATATCATGCTCTATATAAGTGTAATTTAATTATTAAGTGTGAGTAGTAAATCAACTTCAGAATAAGAGTATTTTTTGTATTTTATTATAGTGTTTATTTTAGAAGGGATGGGATGGTGAACAGTGGCCGTCACGCATTACAGTCAAGTTGCCAAAGAAACCTCAAGACTTCCATCATATTAATTACACAGGCCTGCAAACTGAAACTTATAGATGGGGTTTATGTTCTACTATGTGATCTTCCCTAAGTTGCTACACTGATTTCAAGTGACATCCATTTTCTCGTATCACGTAAAAAAAAAGCAAAAGGAAAACCACGTTTTTCCTTACCTTATACAATGTATTTCATATATCCAAATAACAACTTGTGTACATTTTGATAAAATAGAGGACTATTAATACAATACAATACAAATGTGACAGATTATACTAGAAATATGGGTAACCAGTGGTTTCTAACTTTGTCATGATGATCAATGCGATATCATTTTTGTGTATTTCATTCCGAAATGGAAAAAAAAAACAGTATGACGTTTTGCGAAAAATATGTGGGTGATGGAGAAAAATAGATATATTTTTTTTAATTCAGCATGCATTAATTAATACAGAACATACATATTTAGCAGGCCTTTGTTTTAAAGGAAAATATTTGAAGTTGCGTTTAATTTATGTATTATTATTGGAAACCATTACAAAAAAATAGTTCTCAATTTTTGTAATTTGAAGGTAATATTTTTATGTTTATTCTTATAAGTATTAGGAATTTCCTCGAAATTGTATTTGCTTGATTTTCTGATTCAGGCAAAGGCTCATGTACGCATTGCGTACCTAGATGAAAGGTCATACCACACCACTGGTATATATTATATATATATATATATATATGGGATAAATTTCACATTAAACACGTGAAATGAATGAATGATGCAAACCCACAAGGAAAAATAAAAATGATTCCAAGGCCTTTCGTATATTCAGAAGTACACCTGACGAGGTCTTGGAATCATTTTTCTTTTTCCTTGTGGATTTGCATCATATATATACATATAATGATTTGTCGCTGTGTTTACATCCGCGGCTCGTCCCCTGGACGAATTTTGTAATCATATAACCCGAGTAAAGTCCACATTATTATTTTACAGATCTAAACGACTGCAAGTCAAAATTAATGAATGGATAGAACCCTTCAGCAGTTTTCAAAAAACAAAAGTAAATGTATACAGTAGTATATGACTATACGATGATATACGTACGTAAGATTTTTAGATTCATATACGTTTAGATGTTTATACTTTCTTACATCATACAATATAGTCATATACTTTGCGTTTGGTTTTTGAAACTGCTCAGGATCAACTCTTCCGTAGCACCCTTCTTCATTTGAAGGATTTTACGTAGGAAAGAGAGTTGCTTTCTATTCTCATCCTGCCCTCATAGACGGTTACGTATAGCCGCGAGATTGATATTTCATTCCTATATGAGTGTTGTTCATAAAATAACTTAATCGTAAACAGAAAAAGAACAAAAGCTGTACGAACGTTTTGATACAATATCCTCTTCACGTATCTAGACCCTTCATTATAAGGGTGATCCAGAGAAATGGGACCCAAAAGAAACCCCTGTAACTCTTAAAGTATAAGTCCTTTTATAAAATCATACGCATCATTCGAAAGAGGATAGTTACAAGTTTGTACAGGATTGTATAGGTTTTGACAATACAAGACAAGATAAGATACAAAACAAAATAAAAGTGTTAGTTAAAACTAACCCCTCAAACGTTTCCAGGCGAGTTAATCTCAAGATTTGGAGACGTTGAATGGCCCGCAAGGTCTCCGGATTTTTCTCCCTTAGATTATTATCTCTGGGGATATTTAAAGAGTAGGGTCTACTGAAATAACCCAACGACCTTGCAAGAATTGAAGGCCGCCATCACAAATGAGATACAGGCCATACCACCGCACACTCTTGATCCAGATAAATGGGACCCATAAAAAAAAGCCAAATATTCTTAATATTTAATTCCTTTCATAAAAACTATATATCATTCGAAAGAGTAGAGTTACAAGTTTATTATGAAATATTTATTTTTTTAAAATGACTCCTTTCAAATGTGCTCCATTAGTTGCCAAGCATTCCAGTGTTCTCACTTGTAAGTTCTGCATCACTTTTGCAAGAGTGTGCGGTGGTATGGCCTGTATCTCATTTGTGATGGCGGCCTTCATTCTTGCAAGATCGTTGGGTTATTTCTGTAGACCCTACTCTTTAAATATCCCCAGAGATAATAATCTAAGGGAGAAAAATCCGGAGACCTTGCGGACCATTCAACGTCTCCAAATCTTGAGATTAACTCGCCTGGAAACGTTTGAAGGGTTAGTTTTAACTAACACTTTTTTTGTTTTGTATCTTATCTTGTCTTGTATTGTCAAAACCTATACAATCCTGTACAAACTTGTAACTATCCTCTTTCGAATGATGCGTATGATTTTATAAAAGGACTTATACTTTAAGAGTTACAGGGGTTTCTTTTGGGTCCCATTTCTCTGGATCACCCTTATATTACACAACATAAATGCATACGCATTCCTATATCCAAATAAATGCGTACATACATACATACGCACATACATACATGCATACATACCTACATAAATATTAATCTTCTACCATAAAGGAATGACGTACGTGCGTATGGGAGGTTTTATCTCGGTTTTTATATATTGATTTTGGAAAACACTCGAACTTATGAGTATTTTATCGAATGTTTCGGTGCTGAAAATACCTTACCTGAAGCTTCTTTCCGATCAAATGCGGGAAAGACACGTCCACTGGACGAAATCGAATAAACGCAACAATAAAAGAACAATGAAGGTGAAAAATCCAATACAAATAAATATGTTCTTTCGTCATAAATTAAAAAGAAGAATTAAAAAAAAGGGAATTTAACATCTATAGAAAATAAAGTCTCGAATGCAAAACTCACGCATACATACATATATATACAGGGCGTCCCAAAAAAATGTATACACACTTTAAATAATTATAAAGGCAGTGTTTATTAAAATACATTTAATTTTCAAAATGTAATAGAATCTACAGACATTACTTAATTGTTTTGTCAAAGCCTGTTTTCAAACTGACGTCCGTTCTGGTCCAGGCACTGCTGATAACGCGAAGCAATGGAATCGCAAACATCACGAAACATTTCGTTTGGTATTTGTGAGCATTCTCGTTCAATGGCTGCTCTCAATTCAGCGACTGTTGCAGGTTTTATAGCGTAGACTTTGTCTTTTAAGTATCCCCATAAAAAAAAGTCTAGTGGTGTGAGATCTGGTGAACGCGGAGGGTATTCTACGAAACCCCTTCGTCCAATCCACATCCACATCGTGCCAAGTACCACTCGCAATACTCCACTCTTCGGTCCGGATCATCTTCATTAATAGCATGGACTAATCTTGGAATGTAACTTTTCCATTGACAGCGCTCAAAATGCGTTGGACAGACGATTCTGAGATTCCTACCTCACGACTCGCTAGCCGCACAGATTTTCTTGGACTTTGGTGATACGTTTCCAGTACTCTTTCTTGCTTTGTGGGGCTTGTCGATGTCCGTGGTCTTCCGGAACGCTTCTTGTGGACATTCTGAACAGTTCCATCGGCTTCAAACTTATCTCTAATTCGAGTGATGGTAAGTCGCGTTGGTGGATCTGTTTGAAACTCCCTCCTAAACTGCCTTTGCACTTCAACTGCGTTTTCACACTTCCAGTAGCATTTTAGAATGAATTTCCTTTGTTCAAAGCTTAGTCTGACTGCCATTATTAATTCTAATGGGTTTAACTTGGAAAGAAAGAAACATCAATTGAGCTATCAGCTGTTAAAGTGTGTATACATTTTTTTGGGACGCCCTGTATATATATATATATATATATATATATATATATATATATATATGTGTGTGTGTGTGGTGTGTGTGTGTTGTGAATCTTTCGTGTTTAAATATAATAACTACTTAATAACGAGAAAAGAACGAATGTCTTGTTTGCAAATTGTAATTAACTGTTGGAAAATAGTAGTAATGAAACTGGAAATATTTTATTATATCTTTTAAATGGTTATACATTAATTTTTTTTATACACTTCTTAAGCTCAGATTCCGAATGTATTTAAAAATCAATAACATATATATATATATATATATATATATATATATATATATATATATATATATATATGTGTGTGTGTGTGTGTGTGTGTGTGTGTGTGTGTGTGTATTACAGAGAAATTTTTGTCTTTAATATTCATAACAATAAAAAAAAAATAATGACACAAAATGTTTATAACACCTTTTTTAATTACTACCTTGCGGTTATATCTCACGTGTACCACCCAAACTCCGACGGAATCTACATGAAAGTATATATACCCGTATATATATATATATATTATGTGTCGTTTTTATATGAAACAGTGAGATGGGCAATCTTTTTCTGACATTATAAAACCCTTTTTTGCATATGTATATAATTTTTAAATTGTAATTTACCTTAATAATTATAATTTATATAACTTAATCATCACCTCGTATAGGTTACGTTGTGCAGAGTCTAATAGAACAACCAGGTTTTACGAGCAAAAAGTCTCATCCCCTCTTCTATATATATATATATAGAGAGTATATACATATACGGCACTTCAGGTAGGTTTCCAATTACAAAGACACAAGTAAAGTAATTAAAAGACAATTTAACATATATATATATATATATATATATATATATATATAAAGTATCGTAGGTTTCGATATCGAGATATGGAATGTATAATGAAACTTGAAAAGAGAAGAAATTAAAAATATTATAAAGTCAATAAATGGAGATATTTTGTAGCAATCTTTGAGCATCTTCAATTATCTGAGAAGCCAACTTCAAGAAGTTAATTGTAGTATCCAGCTGCGTAATTACGTAAGGTAGGAGTAACTTTGCCCGAAATGGAAGATAATCGAAGAGAAGTTATTCGAAATTTTGCTCGGAAATAATTAGATTAAATTAGTTTCTTCTGATGAGTCCAAAAGTTGAGATGAACTTATAAATAAGTAGATAATTATTGAGAGGGGGAGAGCGAGACAGAGAGAGACAGAGAGAGAAAGAGAGACAGACAAACAGAGAGAAAACTAAACAAATGTCTATTTGAAATCTTTTTTTGTTCATATTGTTTAATAATTTTATAATGAATTCACTATGTGCAGTTCTGATAAAACAAAAGAAAAAATTACTAATTTTTTCTCAAATTTCCATTTTTCTGAATCTTACTGCATCTATATCGATATGTACATTGTACATCTATATCTACCTACCTATCTACATATTGACATCTATATTTATATTCTCTCTCTCTCTCTCTCTCTCTCTCTCTCTCTCTCTCTCTAACTTTAGTTAACCTTGGTTTTGCTTCAACCCGAATTGTTCATTCTGACGAAGGTAAAGCTTCTCACTCCGCTTTAGACCTACAGTTTAACGTGGAATCCGAACCACGCCCCACCACGGGCGGTCAGAAATTACAAACTCCTCTCCCGGACTCGATTTCACGACTTCTCGATCAGCAGCCCAGCGTCTTAATCACTAGGCTACCCAGGGTACCCATTTATCTACCAACCAATTTTTATTGCGTGGAAGGATGAACAGCTGGATTTTGCTGCGTGCCGCCTGCTGTCACCTGGTCTCGATCCCGGGTTCGATGGATTCGTAGTCAACAATGCTAACCAGTAACCATTACACTAAATATATATATATATATATATATATATATATATATATATACACTGTGTGTGTGTGTGTGTGTGTGTATATATATGTGTGTGTGTGTTGTGTGTGTGTGTGCATATAATATATATATATATATATATATTATCTGTATCTACCCATTCCCCTACTTATATCTATACCCATCTATTTAGCTATATAAATGTTTATTTTAATATTTCAAAGGAGCTCACAAATGAACTTATTAAAAGGCCATAATATACTGATACAAAACTATGAACCAAATCACTGCAAAAAGATAAAAGAAATAGAGGATTTACGTTTAAAGTTATGCTTTAATTAGCGCCATCGATTTAGTACATTAGTTGCACGAAATCAACATTTTTTGTGTGGGTAATTGAGTTTATTGCTTGCCACCGTGGATAAGACATAATTTAAGTTACAATTAAGTATATAACAGCTGCTCAGGGCAGTAAAAATTTAGTTAATACAGAAATTAACGAAAAATGGAAATCATATTGAAAGTATTTTAAACAGATATTTTTTATATATTTATAAAAATTAATTTAAACAACCTTTAAAACAATAGAGTGAATCACGTTTTTTTTTAATTCGCTATTCTCGGCAAAGAATTTGAACTATGAAATCATTATTTTCGTCATTTATCTAATTGTAGCCTAAATTTTATACATTTTTAAGCTATTAAATGAATCGAATAAAAATTCTTCACATAATTATACGGACAAATTGTTTAATTATTGAAAAGTTTTACGACCAGTTATAAATACCATTATTCCTTGCAAGGGAGTCGTATGCCATGACCAATAATGCCTTTATGATGATAAAAATCATGCCGAAATTAAGAAAATTTAAAATTAATTGAAATTCTTTCCTTATTCGGTCAATATGTAGGTTGCGTATACACGAAATGGTTAATTATTTAAGTCATACTAATGCATTTATAGTAATAGTAATGTATTAAAATAAAATGAGCACCAATGAAAACTAATTTACTGTAATAGCCGATTTTATGCGTAAGGCCCGTTTTTAAGTTACGAACAAAACATGTCATACAAATTTGTTTGTATATAATTAACCATATACGCTCGTTATAGTGAGTATTCGCGGTATTGACCCGTGTCCGGGTGATTTGAAAATTAGATGCGGTAAGAGGGAGGCGAGCATTCGTACGCTCAGTACGCTTCAAATAGTGCTGGCAATAATAATAATCCAGTAGTTAGTTAGTTGACCCGAGTTCTGCCATTTTTTGGCACTCCTCACTGATTAGTGTATTAATAGTAGTAAGAGAGAGATACGAGCAGTTAGGACTCTTATAATACTGTAAACATCATCACAAATTATCGTCAGAAAAATAAGCAGAACATTGTACTAGGAAAATCCTGCAGACATCCTCACAATTTAATACTGACCTGGTATTTCTTTTTATGTAGGAAGGAGGGGACAAAGGCGAGCGCCCGCAAAAATGTCCCTCCATAGAAAGGGAAAAGACGCAAAAATGTCCCCTCCATAGAAAGGGAAAGACGCAAAAATGTCCCCTCCATAGAAAGGGAAAGACGCAAAAATGTCCCCTCATAGAAAGGGAAAGACGCAAAAATGTCCCCTCCATAGAAAGGGAAAGACGCAAAAATGTCCCCTCCATAGAAAGGGAAAGACGCAAAAATGTCCCCTCCATAGAAAGGGAAAGACGCAAAAATGTCCCCTCCATAGAAAGGGAAAGACGCAAAAATGTCCCCTCCATAGAAAGGGAAAGACGCAAAAATGTCCCCTCCATAGAAAGGGAAAGACGCAAAAATGTCCCCTCCATAGAAAGGGAAAGACGCAAAAATGTCCCCTCCATAGAAAGGGAAAGACGCAAAAATGTCCCCTCCATAGAAAGGGAAAGACGCAAAAATGTCCCCTCCATAGAAAGGGAAAGACGCAAAAATGTCCTCCATAGAAAGGGAAGACGCAAAAATGTCCCCTCCATAGAAAGGGAAAGACGAAATCAAAGTCTCCAAGGCTCAACGATGCCATTTTTTTTTATATATAAAAATTTTAAAAGATTGTGTAGTATGTGAGATGCATGTATGTGTAGCGAGGAATAGAGGGCAAAGTGTGTGTGTTTGAGAGCATGCGGGACTGCTCACAGGGTAGATGAGATGCGGAGAAAAATCAGCTAAGAAGGAGAGTGACGGTAAAAATGGGAGTTCCAGCATTCCCTGTCTCCTCCCTAATGTCCCCCACCCCACGAAGTACTTCCCTGGTCGATTAGTATCTACACTCTCCTCCTCTAACCTTTGCTAAAAACAGATCTGTTCCTGAGAATAATTTCTTTTTATTGGTCCTTTATTGGTCCTCTTCCCCATGCATGTCATCATACAAAACGTCATTGGAAAAAAAAATATATATATATATATATTTAAATTTTATTTTGTATTATAGTATACAAAAAAATTAAATATGTATTCTCAAAATAAACGTTATCATTTACTGTCCACCTACATTTGGTTCACCCTATATATATGAATAAAACCACGAAGGGAAAAGAAACACAAAGTGGTGCTCAAGCGCTTTCATCTGATGACATCCTCAGGAAAGCGCTTGAGCACCACTTTGTGTTTCTTTTCCCTTTGTGGTTTTATTCATCATAAATATTTTTCACGTGTCACTTTCGTGAAATAATTTTCATATATATATATATATATATATATATATATATATATACAGGGTGTCCCAGAATTAACTATCTATTTCAATGAAATCGGACAAATTTTTTAAAAACACTTTTATTTATGTTTATCATGTTTAATATGTGTTAAAAATGTATAAATTTCTAAATTTGTTTCATAATTTTATTTTCATAATTTTTTCATTATCTGGTCCAATGAAAGACCGTCTGAAGTCATAGAATGGCAAAGAGACTCTCCAAAAGTTAACGTGTGGCTTGGAATGACCAAATCCAAAATTTATGGTGCTCCATCCTGTTGAAACACAACATTATCAAGAATGCCATCATCAAGAAGCTGTGGTTCGAGAAACTGCTGAAGCATATCAAGGTAGACGGTACCTGTTACAGTTGCTTCCGCAAAGAAGAATGGGCCATAAATTTTGGATTTGGTCATTCCAAGCCACACGTTAACTTTTGGAGAGTCTCTTTACCATTCTATGACTTCAGACGGTCTTTCATTGGACCAGATAATGAAAAAATTATGAAAATAAAATTATGAAAAAAATTTAGAAATTTATACATTTTTAACACATATTAAACATGATAAACATAAATAAAAGTGTGTTTTAAAAATTTGTCCGATTTCATTGAAATAGATTGTTAATTCTGGGACACCCTGTATATATATATTTTTTTTCCCCAATGACGTTATATATATGTTCGATTTCTCGGTATCTCATTTTTGTCTCGTTTTTTTTGTTTTTTTCTGTTTGTCTCTTTCTTTTTATAAATTTAAATAACACGCAATGAATGTTCAGCTTTTTCTGACTGAAGTTAATATTTTAATCTCATAATTCCATAATTCTGTAATAAAATTAAAAAATTCTAGAATTCACTTCTATAATTTGAATATATATTCTACAATTTAAATTATAAAATTTTACTTTAATGAATGAAATTAATAATTTTATTTTATAATTCCATAATTCTATAATTCAGTTCTATAATTTTATGGTATATTCCATAATGTTAGTTATGTAATTCTATTTTTACTGGCTATTGTTTGTTAATATTTTATTCTACAATTCCATAACTCTATAATTTTTTCTAAAATTTTAATTCTAGAATTCCATAATTTTTTAATTCTGTGCCATAATTCCATAATTTAATTATATAACTTTAATTCTATAATTCCACCATTCCATAATTCTGTTCTATAATTTTATGATCTAATTTTATAAGTTTAATTCCATAATTCTAATTTAACTGACTAAAATTAGCCTAATATTTTAATTACATAATTCCACAATTCCGTAATTTAATTATATAATTTTAACGCCAGAATCCCATGCATTTATATTTCAGTTCTTTAATTTTATAATTTAATTTCATAATTCCATAATTCTGATATGTATTTCTATGATAATTCTATAATTCCGCTTTCAATTTTATAATTTTAAAATACAATTTCATAACTGTACATCTCATTTATATAATTTTAATTCTATAACTTTAATTTTATAATTCAATTTTTACTGAGTGGAATTAATATTTTAATTCTATAATTTCGTAATGACATTATTTTGTCTCATTATTAAGAGTGAAATTCCCGTAGCTTTTTGTACGAAATGTCAAATATAAATTAGGTTCTAACTCGTCGTTAATAATATTAATTAATATATTTCAAATATAACTTTAATAAAAATAATTAATTATAAATTACACTCGAGAGGTCGCGAAAAATTATTTTATTTCAGCTATAATTAATATAAAAAGTCCTTCACACTCTTTCCCAATTATAATAAATTCGATTTCTGAAATCAATTAATAAGCAAACTAATTGACGTGTTTTCACTTTTATTAAAGTTACTGCTACAAAAAAGAAAACGAAAGAGTATGAACAGGAATTGAAACAGAGAGAAAGAGAGAGAGAGAGAGAGAGAGAGAGAGGGAGAGAGAGAGAGAGAGAGTAAAACCCTTAAAAAATTACTATAGAAATTTAAACACAAACTAAAATATATACACATATATTTTGGGAACTGGGAATAATATATATATATATATATATATATATATGACCCTATGTATACATACATATGTAAATTAATATGAACATGTTCGAAAAGATGTAAATAAAGAGAAGTGTATGTATATATACAGTGTGTGTGTGTGTGTGTGTGTGTGTGTGTGTGTGTATATATATATAGTTGTTGTATGTTATTAAATTTTATTTTATTTCATAAAAAACAAGCCCCTATTCTGCTATTCATTTTAATTAACGTTGGAGCAGGACACGAGCATGGAATACGTCAGAAGACAGGCAGAAGAACTTACCAATCGAGCCTTGTACACCTCACGCCTGCACGAGTCCAAGAAATATATTTGTATAAATAATATTTATGGAGATTATTAAGGGGAACTTTATCTGTATAAATAATGGAATATAATATATATATATATATATATATATATATATAGTGATAGTGACGTTCAAAAGTCTGTGTTCATATTATAATCACCCAATTTATTGTAAATTGTACAAGTAAGGGGTTCCAAAAAACCTTAGCCCCCCCCCCCCCCCCCATTTGCAGCTTACATGTTTACTTATATCGAAATAGTTTTTAGTGATTATAAAAATATATAAAATTCTTTATTTATTGCAGGTATTAAAATTACTCTAGCTGATAAAGTGATAATATAATGGCTTCTCAATTAAGTGGTGATTCGGAGAGGCAACGTGTGATAGATCACATACGAGCAATAACATTTCGGGAAGCTCGTGATGCTGGAGCCACCTTTATAATACGTTCATGGGTTGCCAAAAAGTTGCGAAGAAGTGAGGACTTCGTCAAAAGAAATTGGAATAAAACTTTGGATGAATGTGAAATGGATACAACCAAATCTGGGCGCCCAAATTTGCCACTCTCTCAGGAAACAAAGGACATCATTGAAAGCGGTACGCGTAAGCGGAAAAACAGCTGTGCTAAACTTTCTAGAGAGATCGAAGTGTTGAGAGGAAAGATCGTTAGTGGTGAGATCATTCGACTGTACCGTCATAGGCAAGGTTTAAAGCCCTGGCATGAACTTCCAAAGCCAAGAAAAACTCAACTTAACATCGATGACAGAATGTGGTTTGCCCATTATCTTGAAGATTGGGATGTGGATGATTTCATGCATTTAGCTGTCTCCAATGAATTTTTTGTTTACGTAACACGTCGGCCTAACTACCAAAATGATCGAGTGTGGGCTGTGGCCCACACTCGATCATTTTGGTAGTTACCATGAGAACCATCGATGACAATGAACATTATCGAGAATTATTAAAAAGTCCAGACTGTGTTGGTGTGTTTGTTTTGTTCACTGCAAAGAAGATCATGTGGGTGCTGAAGCCAAATGGTCAGAGTTGGGATGGACAGTATTTTCGTGATATTATTCTATCCCAGCATGTCAGATGAAATCGATGAAATCAGATGAAATCGATGACAATGAACATTATCGCGAATTATTAAAAAGTCCAGACTCTGTTGGTGTGTTTGTTTTGTTCACTGCAAAGAAGCTCATGTGGGTGCTGAAGCCAAATGGTCAGAGTTGGGATGGACAGTATTTTCGTGATATTATTCTATCCCAGCATGTCAGATGAAATCGATGAAATCAGATGAAATCGATGACAATGAACATTATCGAGAATTATTAAAAAGTCCAGACTGTGTTGGTGTGTTTGTTTTGTTCACTGCAAAGAACCTCATGTGGGTGCTGAAGCCAAATGGTCAGAGTTGGGATGGACAGTATTTTCGTGATATTATTCTATCCCAGCATGTCAGATGAAATCGATGATAATGAACATTATCGCGAATTATTAAAAAGTCCAGACTGTGTTGGTATGTTTGTTTTGTTCACTGCAAAGAAGCTCATGTGGGTGCTGAAGCCAAATGGTCAGAGTTGGGATGGACAGTATTTTCGTGATATTATTATATTCCAGCATGTCATTCCTTTTCTAAGAAACCCAAACAATGTTATGGATGTCGATCAGATCACACTTCTGCACGATAAGGCCCCCTGCTTTAAGGCATTAGCCACTCAACAGTTGTTGCGGAACCATGAGATCGATTTCTTTGGAAATGAAGAATGGCCAGGAAATTCTCCTGACCTGAACGTCTGTGAACACATTGGATCAGTTATAAAGGACAAGGTTGAATGTCTCTTGTTTCAAGAACCTGCAGCAAATCGATTTTCGAAGGATACAATGACGCAACACATTGAAACTGTTTTAGCAAATTTGCGTAACGATCAAGATCTATTCACGTCACTTTTGGCAAGCTACCCAAAGCGAATTCAGGCTGTCTTGGAAGCCAATGGCGGGAACACCAAGTTTTAATTGTTTCTCATTAAATGCAGGATTAAATTCTCTTTTGTAAGGTATGTTTAGTTTTACTGTACCTCTAATGGTTTAGGCCATGGGCGGGGGGCTAAGGTTTATTGGAGCCCCGTATATATGATAATTACAACAAAATTTGATTTTTTATTGTTACATTATTTGCTTCTAAATGTAATTATTATAAATTAGTAAAGAAATTAACAATTTAATGGCATAATCTTATTAATAATCGATATGACCTCCTTTTGCTTTAATGACAGCTTCCACTCTGTGAGGCATAGATTCGACAAGTTTCTGGATACATCTTCTGTTATGCCGTTCCCGCATTTTTTTACATTCTCCCAGAGAAAATCAAGAGAACTTATATTCTTTTTAACTTTCAGACTCTTCAAATGGTTCCAAAGATGCTCTATTGGATTGAGATCAGGACTTTGTGGAGGAACTTCATAATTTGTAAACACCTTCATCATTTTTCTTGTTGAAATACTCGTAGTTCATGCAAAGGTTAGAAGTGTGCGTTGAGTCGTTATCCTGTTGGAAAATGAATCCTTGATCACAAAGCCTCACTCCTGATGGTATTGCGTGTCTCACTAGTATGGAGTGGTACTTCTCTTTTGTGAGAGTGTACTGTAAGTGATTCTGTGAAGATCTCCAACTCCAGAATGACTGAAACAACCCCAAACTTGAATGCTGCCTCCACCATGTTTTACTAAATGTTTTATGCAGGGATCTATCAGTTTTTCGTTGGTTCTACGTCTAACATAAACTTCTATGAGACCCAAAACGTTCCACTTTTGAGTCATGAGTAAAAATAACTTTTTTCCAGTTGTCTACAGTAAAATTTCGATATTCTCTTGCCCACTCCAATTTTTTAGCCTTATTTTGTTTCCTCAGTAGACATTTCAATTACGGCCTCTAAAGAGAGAATAGAGAAAATGATTAATTATTTTTTAATCAAATTGCTACATTTTTATTGATTAATTGGTTTTATCAGTTATAACAGACCAGTTGTTAAAATTACTGTATGAATACACTAATTTGAGGGTTAATAAAATTTGGCTATGGTCT
>JAJOZX010001958.1:430000-572500 GCA_023014485.1 Bathynomus jamesi | reverse complement strand
CGACTACAACAGTTATCTTCGAGCAGTGTGTGCTGATAATATTTTGAAAAATCACACGAAAATCGGCGGACCTGGTTGTACTGTCGAAATTGACGAGACATTATATTCTCGCCGGAAAAACAATAAAGGACGCGTGTTGCCACGGCAATGGGTATTTGGTGGAGTTTGTAGAGAATCAGGAGACGTGTTTCTGTACGCTGTTCCCAAGCGCTATCGGACAACGTTAGTTGACTGTATAAAGGCATCCATTCTTCCAGGGTCCACGATCATTAGCGACATGTGGAAGGCGTACGAGGGCATTGATCAACTTGCTGGGTACAACTATTTGCATTACACTGTTAACCACAGCATGAACTTTATCGACCCATCTACCGGAGCTCACACTCAGCCGGTGGAAAGCTTGTGGAATTCATTGAAACAATCGAACAAACTGCGATGCGGAATAGATCGCGACCAACTTGACTCGTACCTTTGTGAATTTGTATGGCGTAAGCGCCACACCAGTTTCAGTAAATAAATTTATTCAATATCCAATAACATTTTTCTTTATCATTTCTCAAGAAAACCGATTGCAGAAACAAAATCAGGGTCATCGACTGCCCTTATTTGCAATTTCGTAGGAAAATCGAGAGCAGTCCATGAAACATACTAGTCCCCTTGTTTTATTACTTGTATTATTTATATTTCTTTTTTAGGCCTATATTTTTTTTTTCAATTTTTGTTATACTGACTCTTATTATGGAAGCTATTTTGTTATCTTCTGTCAATTAACTTTTCAGTATATACAGGGTGGGAGAAAAGACTAAGGATTTTATACGTACAACTGTTTAGTTAACAATATTATACAGATAAGTGTTCAAATGGTGAAACAAATCAAACAAAAAGTCTATCAGAAGTTTATTCATACAAATATTTTGTTAAATTGTAATTTAATCTTCAAAGAGTTCTCCATCCACTATAATATCAGGTTGTAACATAAATTTTGCTCGATTAGAAAACGGACAATAGATAATAGAATAACCTCAAGATAATGTGAAATAGTTTTAGAAATGTTGCAAAATACACGCGGCGACAGGTTCGCACAGGTTTTATTACGATACAGAATGATACAGAATGACTAGGCTAGTGTAGGCTTAGGCTAGTGTAGGATTAGGCTAATGAATATTTTCTCTGGTGTTTTTCATACAGTCACAACGCCACCCCTACGATATTACAGTGATTGAAAAAACATGGAGCCCACGAAAGAGCATATTTGACATGTGATGTTGTATGAGTTCCATAAAGGATCTAACGTTAGTGAATCCGCAAAAAACATTCAAAGAGTTTATGGAAATGATTTTGAGCGAATGGATGTGTAGGAGATGGTTTCAGAAGTTCAGAAATGGAGACTTCAGTCTGAAAGATTACACTGGGCAACACGTATTTTATTGAATGATATCTGACACTTGATTCTAGGTAATTTGGGTGCGCTGAATACGAATTTCAACTCGGTTTGGCTCTATCAGGTCCTGATTCTTGTTGACAGCCTATGTGCCATTTTCCAGATTTTTCAAATTAGGACTAAAAAATTAAGTCATGTGTTAAATTTTTTTTTCAAGTTTCATGAATACAAGCAGTTCAAACTACAGTAAAATTACATTATAACGATAGAAATGACTTAAAATAAAAAAACAAACAGATATGAAGCTTTCACTGTGGCAAAAATTTTCTTTTGTAAGACTTTCTAGCGTATTTGCTTGTTGATGGCAGGTCTCTTTTCAAGCACCAGCAGTAATCAGCCATCATGTGGGAATCCCAGCGGCCTTGGTACCGTTCCTCCATAATTTTATATCTTGGTGGAATCTCTCCCCTTGTTCGTCACTTACATCACCTAAATTACTTGGAAATTGGTCAAGATGGCTATTCAAAAAATGCATTTTTATGCTCATATTGCAACCTAACTCTTTGTAGTCCCTTAAAAGTTTTTTTACGATTTCTTCGTAGTTATCTGCCCTATAATTGCCTAAAAAGTTTTCTATCAAGTCCACGAATGAGAACCAGCCATTTTTTTCGCGTTCATTCATGACATTAGGAAAATTGCTGTCTTTAATCATTGTTCTTATTTGTGGACCGTCGAAAATTCCCGCCTTGATTTTTTCATAACTTAAACTTGGAAATTTTGAAGTTATGTATTTGAAACACTCGCCGTTCGTATCTAAAGCTTTTACATATTGTTTAATGAGGCCTAGTTTTATATGCAGAGGAGGAAATATGATTTTATCTCTGCTCACTAAAGGTGGATTAATTACGTTTTTTTCTCCGACAGTAAGTGATGTTCGTGCTGGCCAGATTTGTTTGAAATAATGTTCTTCCTTGGCTCTGCTGTCCCATAAGCAAAGGAAGCAGGGATATTTAGTATACCCTCCTTGTTGTCCTAGCAGAAAATTAACCATTTTTAAGTCAACACATATGATCCACTCGTGCTCCCTATATTTGATAAGATTTAAAACCTTTTCTATATGTTCATACTTTTCTTTTAATTTTGTTGAGTGCCCAATCGGTATCGAGCCGTATAGATTGCCATTATGCAACAACACACACTTAAGACTTCTTTTCGAACTGTCTAAAAACAAGCGCCAATCATTTGCATCGTAAGACTCAACCCCCATCTTCTTTAACAAACCAACTATGTCGCAGCAATATACTAAACTATCCTCTGTTCTAAAATATTTAACAAGTTCTTCTTCTCTTTTTCTGTAAAATGAAATGTATGTGTTTGAAGTAAGCAAGTTTTTCTCTTTAAGTCTTGAAGCTAAAATTTCCGCAGCCTTTTTTGGCAAATTTAGATCCCTTACAAGATCATTCAACTCGGCCTGGTTAAACTTTTGCGGATCGTTTTGACTTTCAAATACGCTGGGGTCAAAATCGGTGTCTGACTCCTCAAAGTGCATAACAATATTTTCAGGAACATCTTCAACTAATTCTTGAGTTGGCAGACCCTTAAATTTTGGAATGGGGATCTCATTTGAATGTAGCACAGGTCGTATCGCGGTGTCGAAATTTGGGTACTCGATACAATGTTTATTTTTCTTAGTGAAGCCCGAAGTCTTGACAAAGCAAAGGTAGCAATCGGTCTCGTGGTTAGTAGGCTCTCGCCACACCTGATATGGAAAAAAAATTGTAAAGCGTTAACAAAAGCGACGAGAGACTTGTTTTTATGAATTTTATCAAAAGTTATCACCCAAACATTTAACATTTCTATGTGTTTCAACCTTATGCAATATTTGAGATTCTTATAAACATTTTCTGTAAATTTTTGTTTATGTACCTAAGTTACAATTACATTTAGGTAAGTTACAGTATACTAGTGATTAAATTACGTAGTTTTATGAAATCATAAACTTACCATCGGAACTCCAAAAGGTATTTTTGAATCCGAACCCTTCGTCCAATGTCGCAGTCTTTCAATGCATATAGTGCAGGCTTTATGTGGAGCCCACGATTTATCTTGGTCCCCAGTTTTATGCCAAAATAAGCTAAGTAAGCTCTTTTTACGAAGTCAGTTATATTTGCTCGTTGATGTGGAAGTGTAAAATTTCCACATATATAACAGAAGGAATCAGGGTTGTTTTTGCATTTGAACTTTCTAGTGCTTGATGACATATTGCTTGATTGTTCTGCCAATTTGTAAAGGTATTTAAAGCCCTTAATTCATATAAATTTAAGAAAATCTGAAATATAAACACAAAAATTAGTTTAAATAGGTACTTATTATGAAATAGGTACTTACAATCTATGAAATTAAACTAGAAACACGGATGAGTAGGTACAATATAAATTACGTCTAATTAAATCAACTATATTAAATCACGATGACAAAATTACTCACTAAATCATATGCCAATTCAAAATTATGTTAATGCCCAAACTTAATTAACTAACTCAACTGACTGACTGACTGACTGACTGATTGAATTGACTGATTAACTCTGGAAACGAGTCGCTTTTATATATTTTAGTTGTCCCTCTAGAATACTCTACAGAGAACAGGAACGCTCGAGAAAATTTTAGAATTCTATGATATTTTTAGCTTAATTTACTAATATTAAAATGGGTTAAAAATGACAAAATTAAAAATATTTTTAGGGTGTTACATATAAAAATATACATAATACAACAATACCATAACAATAGGTACAAATACCTAGATAAAAACCTAGTTGCATAATGTGTAACTGCAAAAAGACCGAGTATTGAGAAAAAAACCTTTTTATGAATACGACGAAAGAGGAGGGGTGTTGAGCAAAATCAGGACCTGATAGAGCAAACCCGAGTAAAAATTCGTGCTCAGCGCACCCAAATTACCTAGAACTAACTGTCAAATCTAATTCAATAGACAAAAAGTTGAAATTTGTTCCCCAGTGTTATCAACGAACAGGACGACCAAATGAGTTAGATGAAGAGTTGCTGAAAGCAACAGTGGAGGAAAACCCAACGGTAACTGTAAGAGAGCTTGGCCTGCAACTCGGCGTTAGCCATATGACCATTCATTGTCATTTGAAGCTGTTAGGAAAAGTAGTGAAGGTTGGAAAATGGGTTCCGTATGATTTGTCACGAGCGAATCTTCAACATCGAATCGATATTTGCAAATTACTACATTCTCGGCAACTGCAGGCACCGTTTTTGAATCGGATCGTCACTGGGGATGAAAAGTGGGTCCTCTATAACAATATTAAGCGTCGACATCAGTGGCTTAGCCGTGAAACAAAGCCTGAACCTCAGCCAAGGAATGGACCCCATCCAAAGAAAATTTTACTATGCGTTTGGTGGGATATGCTTTTGAGCTTCTGCCAGATAACCAAACAATCACAGCTGAAGTCTACCGCCAACAACTCCAACGATTGAAGATGGCATTACAAGAAAAACGTCCTGCATTAATTAATCGCAGAGGTGTTCTATTTCACCAGGATAACGCGCGCCCTCACACCGCTCGAATCACCACTGCCCAATTGGAGGCATTTGGTTGGGAAAAAATGCCTCATCCACCTTATTCTCCGGACATCGCACCTTCAGACTACCATTTATTCAGAAATCTGCAACACCACCTCGATGGACAAAAGTTGCAATCCAGGGAAACTATCGAAAACGAAGTGATCGCTTTTTTTAACTCGAAACCAAGGGATTTCTTCGAACGTGGCATAAAAAACTTTTCTACAGGTGGGAGGAGGTTATAGAAAAAGAAGGGAATTATATTGATGATTAATTTGTCATTATGTCTTTTAATTTTTGTTGTAAATAAACTAAAAATTCGAGCAAATTTGTCATTATAAGTTCTTTAATTTTTGCTCTGAATCAACTAAAAAATCGAGCAGAATATATGTTACAACCTTATATATTTGTCGATTCTCTCTGTGAAACTCTTCATTTTTCTTCTGAACATATCGAGTGGGATCCTTTTCAGTTCTTCATCTATTCTGTGGCAAGCGGTATTCGCAGTTGGATAGGTGAAAAGTCAGGAATGTAGAGTTTGTCACGCAAATAAGCCCAAAGCCAGAAATCACATGAGGTTAAATCAGGTGATCTAGCTGGCCATTCGATGTATCCAGAATCTCACGGGCAGCTGCAGAGTAATGTGGCGGCGCTCCATCATGTTCATAAAACCAATTCCTGCCAAAGCCATTCGTATTTTCTCAATACCTGGCAATAGCGTTTTTCATTCATCGTATCTCTCGATATATCAAAGGAAACGGAGTCCTGAATAACTGTTATTAGTGTAGCCGTTTTAACGGGTTTACACAATCGTATTTTGGGATTTTTTTCGCCCAGCAGTGAACGTTGTGTTTATTTTCTTTACTCGTTAAACTGAAAACACATTCATCTGAAAAGTTGATCTTTCGAAGGAAATCTGGATCACTGTTGAACTTTGGTTTTATTGTTTCAGCAAACTGCAGCCGTCTATCAGAATCATCGTCGTATATGAGCTGAGAGTAAGTGGTTTTGTAATCGCGGTACCCTTGTGATTTCAATAATTTTGCTACTGAAAATTTGGAAATACCCAATTCCTGTGCGACTTTTCTCGTTCAAGTTGTTGAATCGACTTGAAAACTGGCAAGGACATTTTCTTTGTTGTCTTTTGTCGCCTCTTTGTTGTCTCCTGTCGCCTTTACTGGCCTTCCTCTTCTCGGACGCTCTTTTGTCAGGCTCCCTGTTTCCAAAATGTTGAGCTTCCAGTATCGAAGAGTGGTTGAATTTGGTGGTGGTTTATTATATTTTTGTTTAAATAAAAGAACTTTCCTCACAGTTATTATAAGAAATAGCCCACGAAACAAGATACACTTTTACTTCATTGCTGTGTTCCATCCTACATGACGGTAAGTGGCGCTAGGGCCTAGGGCCTTCCTATTCTAGCCAAGGGTTATTCCTGGCTTTGTATAGTTGCTTTGAAAAGTATCGCACACACTGCAGTGATATCACTGGAATTTATTTAATATCAGCAAATAATTAGTAATGCATAAAATGCAATATTTTTTAGGCGAATATAGATATTTCAAAGGTATAGAAATGTTCTAATGGGATTACATTTTATGTATATTCATCTATTACCCCATAAACGCCCAGCGTCCTTTTTTGAAGACACATTTTAACACTACAAGTAGTATAGCCGAAAAGGGGGAGAGTGCAAGAATGTCGCAGGTTATTATGTAATGTTGCAAAGGGGGTGGGGTTGTTGCAAAGGGGGGTGGGGTTGTATCAAAAGGGGGTGGGCGGTGTTGCAAAGGGGGGTGGGGGGGAAACTTGGAGGCGGCGTTACCCCCCAAGAGAAAGAAGGAGGAGAGAAAGGAGGAGAGGTGTTCACCTGGCAGGAGCCAAGTGCACATTAAGACTTCAGCCGAGTAGGCGTTGTTTTATAGGCTCCTAATCAGCCAGTTGGCGTAAATGGCTTGAGTTGCCAGATACCGCGATACCATTGTATACATTATTATAGACTCCTAATCAGCCAGTTGGCTGTAAATGGCTTGAGTTGTCAGATACCTCTTTTTAGCAGTATTATTGTATACATTATTATTATATACGTCTAATCAGCCAGTTGGCTGTAAATGGCTTGAGTTGCCAGATAGCGCCATGTATTCATTTAATCGAAGACAGAGTTGCCAGATACCATTGTATACACTATTATAGACTCCTAATCAGCCAGTTGGCTTAGAAGGCTTAAATATTGCCAGATACCGCAATACCATTGTATACACTATTATAGACTCCTAATCAGCCAGTTGGCTTAGACGGCTTAAATATTGCCAGATACCGCAATACCACTGTATACATTATTATATTTCGAATACCGGTAGTAGAAGGCATAACAATTAAGTAAAACAACATTGCATCATTCTGTTTATTATAAATATATAGAAAATAAATATACATTTGAGGAATATGCATATAACAGTACAGGAAATATATACACACAATTATGGATATATATAAAATAAAATATACATTTCAAATAAATATACACTTCAATAGAAATATGTACATAACAGTACAGGAGAAATACACACACACACACACACACACACACACACACACACACACACACACACAATTATGGAGATATATTTAGAAAATAAATATACTTTTCAAATAGAAATAAATATACATTTCAATAGAAATATGCGTATAATCAGTACAGGAGAAATGTCAAGCAAAATATAAATACAATTCACTTTTTTTTCAAAATACTAAACTCTCTCTTAATCGAGTTTACAATTACATCATTATTGCTCTGCATTACGCAGTATATGCGGCTTAATAATATTTCACCGCTTAAAGTATAGGGAAACCTGTACTCGATATGAAGGGCTTTCATATCGTTCAGTACTATTTTTGTTCCCACTTTACAACCGGTTGGTAAGTCATCTTTAAATACGTCTAGAATACAATCAAAAGCACGCACAAAGAGTTCATCGTTAGCTACATTATTAAACACAAGTTTATAAGAACGCTTTTCCAATCGAGGGTTTATTTCTACCGACTCGAGCTTTTCAATCGTGAACTCACTCAACATAGCGGCAATTGAAATAATCTTCTAAATCGTTACGACAACTGCGCGTTATATAAAGAAATAGTTCTTCAGGGTGAACGGTGTAGGTGAGCTCAGCCTTGTACCGATCAATTGCTTTGTACCAAAGTTCATGGTATTTCAAAGAGTCTAAACTTTTTAAATAAACATCCAGCACTAGACCATTCTCACCAGCCCTACACTCGGTAAACCCATCGAGCAGAGCGGTGTATGCGTATTCAAGTACTGTATCAAAATAAAACATATCCGTAACACGCGCGTCTAATATAGGTTTCAGTTTACGGAATCCGACGATTTCAAACATTCTGTCGAGGATGAAACGGTTTCGCGTAGGAATAAGAGCGTTATTATCAGAAGCATTCTTCCACATCAACCGTATATCAATGCACGGCCGATCGTTATTTATACACAACGTACATACAACGGCGTATGAGGGTGCGTCACTAATCTGCTCTCTTCTTGTACCTACGCTAGCAGGTATTTTATAACGATCTTCACTCCACTTCTCAACTATCACAAAGATTCTATTCATCTCCTCGATACTTAAATAAACCCGTTTGTTTGTCGGTCTACATTCCTTTTCCAGTACATAGCTAATGGTACCGGAATTACGCCTGAACACGCGCAACGATTTCGTCACGGACACATCGTACGAGGCGTTGAGAATGCTGCTCAAAGGAAGTTCCATCGTATTCGAGGAGCGCACGTCCACTCGGCTCAAGCTCTGAGATAACTATGAGCCATGTGAGGCACGCAGGTAGGCAGGAATGGTTCGACGGGCGGCTGACTCGATGATACGTGAATGGGCTTGTTCCGCGAGTCGAATTGTTGTACCGGTACAAGAATATCACTACCAGCCTACGCACCAGACATTTTGGATAAGAACTAGGAACATTTTATGTTTTACTAAATATCTCCACACTCCGGCGCACTATTTGAGAGGAACATATGTTCATATTTTTCCTTTCTGCCCATCAAACGATACTCGTCTCTAAACTCTGTTAAAAATTCACGCAGGGCACTAGCCACAACCTCACTACGAACCTCATCATGATATACGTTAATATAGTGATAAAAATACTTAAGATTGTCCATGATCACGAAATTCACATTTCCAGTTGTAGGGTATGAGTAATCGACATGGTGTAGCATGACGTAATACCGCTTGTCACACCACCCATCAGCAAGACTCATTATCCATACCTGCTGCTTCTCTTCTGCACGCGTTGTTTCTTTTACTTCACGGTGTATGTGAGACTTTATAAAGTTTAGCTCTGCAGTATACTTCAGCACATCGTCTGTGCAAAGAAAGCCTTCAACGGTCTCACCAGAACATCCGTAGAGTATTTGTACATCTTGGAACTTCGCACAATCCAATGTGTTTTTAAAAGAGGCATAGGAGGGAGGAATAGGAAGTTTTTCGGTATCCACCACATCCTGGCACTTTACTGAATACCATTTCGTAAACGTAGTACAAGCAATATTAAAGGTAGCCATTTGAATACACGTCTGATCTGAATACACGTCTGATCTCTCGGGCTTACTGCGGTCGACTGACCACGCAGGGACTCCCAGATAGTAGCATGACTCACGGTCTTACAGTGGGCGGAGCTTAGAACTTTCACCTACACACACACACACACACACACACACACACACACACACACACACACACACACAAAGGAGAAAGTGAAACGCTATTTGAAACATGATTTATTTAATAAACGAGATATTCAAGTTATATATATTTACAAATACGATTTAATAAACGAGATAGTCAAGTTATATATATATATATATATATATATATTTACAAATAGATACGATTATATACAAGACGTGTGAGTTAGAAGCATCATTGGTATCCAAAGGGTACGGTATCATAGGTACCAGGTAACTGGTAACGTTTCCTATAGGTGTTACGGCACACCATCGTACCCCTAAGTTCCTTCACGCCCCCCAGCTTCTGCGCCCGAAAATTGTGGGTGCCTACAATTAGTTGGGGAGGTTGTTCATCCAAACATACTAGATCCTTCAACGACTCAAAGTTAACAACCTCCCGATTCGCATGGTTGAGCGTAATACCCTTTGCCTTCACGATATATTTCATTTTCTCCCCCACCCTGACCCGTACCCCATAAGTCTTAGGTCCTGTTGAGGCAAAAGAGTCGGCGTATGCGTTGTCCCCATACTCATCCTTGATCTCATCAGTGAGCTCGCCGAGGAACTCCCCAATAGTGGGCATGTATTCACCCTCCCTCTCTGTGAATATCACGCTATCTGTATCGGCATACAATACTCTCCGCCCAAGAGAATGCAATAGGCCCCAAAGTTTTATACGGGCGTAGGCTGTTGTGAAGCTGGCCACAGGTATTTTGTAACCCTTGAGGTATCTGTGGCAAATTCAGTGTTGTTGTACTTTATTACGTAAGTATTACCTACATTTACGATCTCCATGACCTCTTTATCGGGGGCATTGGCATAATCCCAGACATCGCTATAACTTTGTGCCAAATGAATGCTCCCTCTGCCGGTATTCTGCGCAAATTTTCCCCATAGACTGTTTAGACACAACTTTGCACTAAAGCGCTTGCCAGGATTCTTTACAATTTGGACACGATCAAGTTGTATACCTTCGCGGCGCGGTAACGTTGAATATAGGCAGACTTTTCATCTTCGGTATCAACTCCTCGCGGATACCCTGATGCCTCAACCTTATCCTTCAAAAAGGTGTTTATATATGGTGTGAAAAGGTTGGGTAGCTTCTGAAACCTCCACACCTCATGTATCTTCAGTATTCTATAACCATGGCGCACGGCTAGGGCCAACTCAGGACTTGTATATACGCCTCTGATCTTACGCTGGTGGGGTATATGGTTACATTCGCCGTTATCCTCTTCCGCGCACTTCACGCACAGGGGAAACATGAGCTTGTCGTCGATAACGACAGGTAAGATCGGCATCCATAAATTGCGTGGGGGGAGTACGTCTACGAAAGAGAGCCCAAAGTAACGATCATTCAAATTTTTTGAAAATTCATTGATGGAGGGTAGGCTAGGTCCCACCAGTTTCTCAGGAGCGCCCACGGGGTACGGATGGCTCTTCATCACGTATGGGTATAAAGAACAGAAATCGTAGTAATGGAGCTTCACGCCCTCCGTAGGTGGGAAGTATAGTCTGAAAGGATTTGTACGTCCTCCAAACAAGCTATCACCACATTTGAGAGGATCCAGCACCATTGAACGCTTGATCGTTTTTATTTCCTCACGGTACACCTCGTCTGTCTCCATCCGTGCATCATATTCATGCTCCCACAAGACTTTGTGAGTGAACTGTGATCCTATAAGTTGATCGCGGGTGCGGGTCGATGCAAGACAGTCGGCAGGAGACCTACCGTGGATATCACCGGTGATTCCGCACTCAGGACGGGGGCATCCATGCCACCAGCAACCGTTAAAGGAGTACACAGTCTTCACACCAGTGACACGGTTTTCACTTAACCCATCAACCCAAAAAACACGTCCATTAATCTTAATGGGTACTTCACCCGTGTTGCGGGCGTGCTTTATGTATACACCTGTCTGTTGCTGTAGGTGTATGAGCCAGTAAATAGCCTTGTGCCCGTAACTGCGGGGATTGTTTCGGTGAATAATGGCTAAGGTGTCTTTCGGCATGAAGTTATTCTTGAACACCGTAAAACATAATGATGCGATGGTGGTTGCGACTTGCAGTGGATCGCATTTGAAACGGGCTATGTACATCCATCTAAAGGCCTGGAAACATACTCTAAGCACGCGCACATCATTCACGCAATAACGCTCACATTCATCAGCTATATTATAAGGGTTACTTTCATTAAAACTGTCGTAGTATCGATCAAAGTCTTCACGTTCATCCATACAGTCAAAATAATGTTTGGGGGTGGTGGGCCTACGTAGTTTAAAGTCTCGCTGGTGAGGAAAGTGTAAGGGAAGTATCCTTTGGAAACTTCAGCTGCTACTCCCATCACCTTGGGTAGCTTTGCTAATTTACAAGGAGTGAATAATAAAGTATCTTTAAATTGTACATTGCCTCTTATCTGCATCTGTATTAATTTGTTGCCTCTTTTCAATGGATCACCTGTAAATATCTCAGAGGATTCGTGTTCAAGCAACTCCTTATAAAGGAACTGCGTGTCAAACTTTGCCCCGTTATGGGCGAGAATATACACAGTCATTTTTTTTAACTTGTCGGCTAACTTGACAATATAGGACACAAATAGTTTCACAGGACTATCGCTGACATTCGTTTTAAAAACGTTTGTCCGTTTACCACATTTGGGGCACTCGTCACATTCGATATCCATACACTCATCACAGATAGTCTGGCTCACAAGTAAATGTGGAATTACCTCTTTGGTTTCAGCGTTCGTATATGTTTCTATATCGTATACCGATGATGTCTGTGTTCACAATAAGACTACCGCATTCTCGCGTACTTGGCAAACTCAATGTTTCATTCTTCGCAAACACGCCGATAAATTTGGAACGTGTGACTCGCTCCATTACTTTCTGAAGTGTATTAACATCCATTTTAAAAGTCAGTGATAACGCTTCTAAATCTATCTACTTCTGTTAGGGCTTGCGATTCGAGATATACTAGTACACTAATAGGAGCGTCTATAGGCTTGGCGAATTCCAGCCGCACTGAGATGTTTCCGCTCTGCTGTGGTGTTAAATGGGTATTTACGCTAGCAGATAAGTCAGGTGTAATGTCAAACGGGTAAAGGTTAAATTGATCAGTGAATTCTTCCTGCGTTACCCCATTACCAAGCTCATCACAATCACCTGCAATATGGGTCAGATTACTATAGGCTCTGGCACAAAGCGGTAACACAGCGTCTGATGAATAGTCCGTACCCATTGTTCCACCCAAAGCAGTGCCATTAACGTATAGAGTTATATTTTTAAGACCGAAATTCTCGAATTTAAAGGCACTCTTTTTATATTTTCCATTCACCGAAGCGTGGTCCTGCATGCCGATTAATATCCTTTTAGGAAGATTTCCCAGGGCAATGTTTTCTATCTGCTTCGATGCCAACCCTGCAGGAACCGTATATAGTTTGATCTGCACTCTGTTAATAGGATATTTCACTGTAGCGTTTAGTAAATTTTTCTCAATTTCTAGTTGTTTTGGTGAACTTAATTTCACTCGCCGTACGCGGAGGTATGTGTCCATAATGTGAACCACAACGGACTTTGCACCCTCTTCTTGATTCACATCCAGATTTAAGCAGATCTCAGGACTCGTGCGGGTGAGCTTTATTTTCATATCCACCCCGGTCACAAGCAACTTCTCCTGGCTTTATAGCAGTACTCTTAGCACGTATGTTTACTGTACAAAATACACGAACTCAAAAAATTTGGTTGCCTACAGTCGTGGAGCGTGCCCGTAAACTAGCTGTAGACTGTGAACTTGAATTTGACGTAATATGGGTCCTGAAGAGCTGAGAAGGGTAGAACAGGAAATGAATGTCCGCATAGTTGTGTTTGGGTTGGATGATCGTCGTAGGACTGTGTATGTTTTTAAAAGCTGTGTGAGAGATCGTACAAGGCCCCTACTTATTTTAGGATTGTCAGGGACAACGTATCTCCCCATCCGTAATATAAGGTGGTTTTACGCGAGTTATGACAAAAGTCGAAAATATGGGAGACATCATGATTTGTGTAAGGGGTGCCTCGAGTTTGCGGATGATATAGTGAGACATTGTAAAGAATGTCACATGGTATGTGAGCAGTGTAAAAGCACCAAATGTGAAAGCCGTGTAGTTGAAGCTGAGAAGAGAGACTGTGATGTGTGTAGACGCACATTTTTCAATAATAGCTGTTTTGATTTCCATAAATCAATTGGCACGTGCAGGAAAATGAGAATCTGTGAATGTGGTATGTTTCACACAATGGATAATTGGGGAAAATTTAAGCACAAGTGTGACGTAATTCACTGTCCTACATGCCAGGAGGAATATAAGGCGGATGGAGTAAAGCATGTATGTTATATGAAAGATGCTAAGCCTAAAAATAACCCTTGTATAACTGTATACTACGATATAGAAACATATACGAACGCTGAAACCAAAGAGGTAATTCCACATTTACTTGTGAGCCAGACTATCTGTGATGAGTGTATGGATATCGAATGTGACGAGTGCCCCAAATGTGGTAAACGGACAAACGTTTTTAAAACGAATGTCAGCGATAGTCCTGTGAAACTATTTGTGTCCTATATTGTCAAGTTAGCCGACAAGTTAAAAAAAATGACTGTGTATATTCTCGCCCATAACGGGGCAAAGTTTGACACGCAGTTCCTTTATAAGGAGTTGCTTGAACACGAATCCTCTGAGATATTTACAGGTGATCCATTGAAAAGAGGCAACAAATTAATACAGATGCAGATAAGAGGCAATGTACAATTTAAAGATACTTTATTATTCACTCCTTGTAAATTAGCAAAGCTACCCAAGGTGATGGGAGTAGCAGCTGAAGTTTCCAAAGGATACTTCCCTTACACTTTCCTCACCAGCGAGACTTTAAACTACGTAGGCCCACCACCCCCCAAACATTATTTTGACTGTATGGATGAACGTGAAGACTTTGATCGATACTACGACAGTTTTAATGAAAGTAACCCTTTAATATAGCTGATGAATGTGAGCGTTATTGCGTGAATGATGTGCGCGTGCTTAGAGTATGTTTCCAGGCCTTTAGATGGATGTACATAGCCCGTTTCAAATGCGATCCACTGCAAGTCGCAACCACCATCGCATCATTATGTTTTACGGTGTTCAAGAATAACTTCATGCCGAAAGACACCTTAGCCATTATTCACCGAAACAATCCCCGCAGTTACGGGCACAAGGCTATTTACTGGCTCATACACCTACAGCAACAGACAGGTGTATACATAAAGCACGCCCGCAACACGGGTGAAGTACCCATTAAGATTAATGGACGTGTTTTTTGGGTTGATGGGTTAAGTGAAAACCGTGTCACTGGTGTGAAGACTGTGTACTCCTTTAACGGTTGCTGGTGGCATGGATGCCCCCGTCCTGAGTGCGGAATCACCGGTGATATCCACGGTAGGTCTCCTGCCGACTGTCTTGCATCGACCCGCACCCGCGATCAACTTATAGGATCACAGTTCACTCACAAAGTCTTGTGGAGCATGAATATGATGCACGGATGGAGACAGACGAGGTGTACCGTGAGGAAATAAAAACGATCAAGCGTTCAATGGTGCTGGATCCTCTCAAATGTGGTGATAGCTTGTTTGGAGGACGTACAAATCCTTTCAGACTATACTTCCCACCTACGGAGGGCGTGAAGCTCCATTACTACGATTTCTGTTCTTTATACCCATACGTGATGAAGAGCCATCCGTACCCCGTGGGCGCTCTGAGAAACTGGTGGGACCTAGCCTACCCTCCATCAATGAATTTTCAAAAAATTTGAATGATCGTTACTTTGGGCTCTCTTTCGTAGACGTACTCCCCCCACGCAATTTATGGATGCCGATCTTACCTGTCGTTATCGACGACAAGCTCATGTTTCCCCTGTGCGTGAAGTGCGCGGAAGAGGATAACGGCGAATGTAACCATATACCCCACCAGCGTAAGATCAGAGGCGTATATACAAGTCCTGAGTTGGCCCTAGCCGTGCGCCATGGTTATAGAATACTGAAGATACATGAGGTGTGGAGGTTTCAGAAGCTACCCAACCTTTTCACACCATATATAAACACCTTTTTGAAGGATAAGGTTGAGGCATCAGGGTATCCGCGAGGAGTTGATACCGAAGATGAAAAGTCTGCCTATATTCAACGTTACCGCGACCGCGAAGGTATACAACTTGATCGTGTCCAAATTGTAAAGAATCCTGGCAAGCGCTTTAGTGCAAAGTTGTGTCTAAACAGTCTATGGGGAAAATTTGCGCAGAATACCGGCAGAGGGAGCATTCATTTGGCACAAAGTTATAGCGATGTCTGGGATTATGCCAATGCCCCCGATAAAGAGGTCATGGAGATCGTAAATGTAGGTAATACTTACGTAATAAAGTACAACAACACTGAATTTGCCACAGATACCTCAAGGGTTACAAACATACCTGTGGCCAGCTTCACAACAGCCTACGCCCGTATAAAACTTTGGGGCCTATTGCATTCTCTTGGGCGGAGAGTATTGTATGCCGATACAGATAGCGTGATATTCACAGAGAGGGAGGGTGAATACATGCCCACTATTGGGGAGTTCCTCGGCGAGCTCACTGATGAGATCAAGGATGAGTATGGGGACAACGCATACGCCGACTCTTTTGCCTCAACAGGACCTAAGACTTATGGGGTACGGGTCAGGGTGGGGGAGAAAATGAAATATATCGTGAAGGCAAAGGGTATTACGCTCAACCATGCGAATCGGGAGGTTGTTAACTTTGAGTCGTTGAAGGATCTAGTATGTTTGGATGAACAACCTCCCCAACTAATTGTAGGCACCCACAATTTTCGGGCGCAGAAGCTGGGGGGCGTGAAGGAACTTAGGGGTACGATGGTGTGCCGTAACACCTATAGGAAACGTTACCAGTTACCTGGTACCTATGATACCGTACCCTTTGGATACCAATGATGCTTCTAACTCACACGTCTTGTATATAATCGTATCTATTTGTAAATATATATATATATATATATATATATATAACTTGACTATCTCGTTTATTAAATCGTATTTGTAAATATATATAACTTGAATATCTCGTTTATTAAATAAATCATGTTTCAAATAGCGTTTCACTTTCTCCTTTGTGTGTGTGTGTGTGTGTGTGTGTGTGTGTGTGTGTGTGTGTGTGTAGGTGAAAGTTCTAAGCTCCGCCCACTGTAAGACCGTGAGTCATGCTACTATCTGGGAGTCCCTGCGTGGTCAGTCGACCGCAGTAAGCCCGAGAGATCAGACGTGTATTCAGATCAGACGTGTATTCAAATGGCTACCTTTAATATTGCTTGTACTACGTTTACGAAATGGTATTCAGTAAAGTGCCAGGATGTGGTGGATACCGAAAAACTTCCTATTCCTCCCTCCTATGCCTCTTTTAAAAACACATTGGATTGTGCGAAGTTCCAAGATGTACAAATACTCTACGGATGTTCTGGTGAGACCGGTGAAGGTTTTCGTTGCACAGACGATGTGCTGAAGTATACTGCAGAGCTAAACTTTATAAAGTCTCACATACATCGTGAAGTAAAAGAAACAACGCGTGCAGAAGAGAAGCAGCAGGTATGGATAATGAGTCTTGCTGATGGGTGGTGTGACAAGCGGTATTACGTCATGCTACACCATGTCGATTACTCATACCCTACGACTGGAAATGTGAATTTCGTGATCATGGACAATCTTAAGTATTTTTATCACTATATTAACGTATATCATGATGAGGTTCGTAGTGAGGTTGTGGCTAGTGCCCTGCGTGAATTTTTAACAGAGTTTAGAGACGAGTATCGTTTGATGGCAGAAAGGAAAAATATGAACATATGTTCCTCTCAAATAGTGCGCCGGAGTGTGGAGATATTTAGTAAAACATAAAATGTTCCTAGTTCTTATCCAAAATGTCTGGTGCGTAGGCTGGTAGTGATATTCTTGTACCGGTACAACAATTCGACTCGCGGAACAAGCCCATTCACGTATCATCGAGTCAGCCGCCCGTCGAACCATTCCTGCCTACCTGCGTGCCTCACACGGCTCATAGTTATCTCAGAGCTTGAGCCGAGTGGACGTGCGCTCCTCGAATACGATGGAACTTCCTTTGAGCAGCATTCTCAACGCCTCGTACGATGTGTCCGTGACGAAATCGTTGCGCGTGTTCAGGCGTAATTCCGGTACCATTAGCTATGTACTGGAAACGGAATGTAGACAGACAAACAAACGGGTTTATTTAAGTATCAAGGAGATGAATAGAATCTTTGTGATAGTTGAGAAGTGGAGTGAAGATCGTTATAAAATACCTGCTAACGTAGGTACAAGAAGAGAGCAGATTAGTGACGCACCCTCATACGCCCGTTGTATGTACGTTGTGTATAAATAACGATCGGCCGTGCATTGATATACGGTTGATGTGGAAGAATGCTTCTGATAATAACGCTCTTATTCCTACGCGAAACCGTTTCATCCTCGACAGAATGTTTGAAATCGTCGGATTCCGTAAACTGAAACCTATATTAGACGCGCGTGTTACGGATATGTTTTATTTTGATACAGTACTTGAATACGCATACACCGCTCTGCTCGATGGGTTTACCGAGTGTAGGGCTGGTGAGAATGGTCTAGTGCTGGATGTTTATTTAAAAAGTTTAGACTCTTTGAAATACCATGAACTTTGGTACAAAGCAATTGATCGGTACAAGGCTGAGCTCACCTACACCGTTCACCCTGAAGAACTATTTCTTTATATAACACGCAGTTGTCGTAACGATTTAGAAGATTATTTCAATTGCCGCTATGTTGAGTGAGTTCACGATTGAAAAGCTCGAGTCGGTAGAAATAAACCCTCGATTGGAAAAGCGTTATTATAAACTTGTGTTTAATAATGTAGCTAACGATGAACTCTTTGTGCGTGCTTTTGATTGTATTCTAGACGTATTTAAAGATGACTTACCAACCGGTTGTAAAGTGGGAACAAAAATAGTACTGAACGATATGAAAGCCCTTCATATCAAGTACAGGTTTCCCTATACTTTAAGCGGTGAAATATTATTAAGCCGCATATAGTGCGTAATGCAGAGCAATAATGATGTAATTGTAAACTCGATTAAGACCGAGTTTAGTATTTTGAAAAAAAAGTTAATTGTATTTATATTTTGCTTGACATTTCTCCTGTACTGATTATACGCATATTTCTATTGAAATGTATATTTACTTCTATTTGAAAAGTATATTTATTTTATAAATATATCTCCATAATTGTGTGTGTGTGTATGTGTGTGTGTGTGTGTGTGTGTGTGTGTATATTTCTCCTGTACTGTTATGTACATATTTCTATTGAAGTGTATATTTATTTGAAATGTATATTTTATTTTATATATATCCATAATTGTGTGTATATATTTCCTGTACTGTTATATGCATATTCCTCAAATGTATATTTATTTTCTATATATTTATAATAAACAGAATGATGCAATGTTGTTTTACTTAATTGGTATGCCTTCTACTACCGGTATTCGAAATATAATAATGTATACAGTGGTATTGCGGTATCTGGCAATATTTAAGCCTTCTAAGCCAACTGGCTGATTAGGAGTCTATAATAGTGTATACAATGGTATTGCGGTATCTGGCAATATTTAAGCCTTCTAAGCCAACTGGCTGATTAGGAGTCTATAATAGTGTATACAATGGTATCTGGCAACTCTGTCTTCGATTAAATGAATACATGGCGCTATCTGGCAACTCAAGCCATTTACAGCCAACTGGCTGATTAGACGTATATAATAATAATGTATACAATAATACTGCTAAAAAGAGGTATCTGACAACTCAAGCCATTTACAGCCAACTGGCTGATTAGGAGTCTATAATAATGTATACAATGGTATCGCGGTATCTGGCAACTCAAGCCATTTACGCCAACTGGCTGATTAGGAGCCTATAAAACAACGCCTACTCGGCTGAAGTCTTAATGTGCACTTGGCTCCTGCCAGGTGAACACCTCTCCTCCTTTCTCTCTTCCTTCTTTCTCTTGGGGGATAACGCCGCCTCCAAGTTTCCCCCCATCCCCCTTTGCAACACCCCCACCCCTTGCAACAACCCCACCCCCTTTTGCAACAACCCCCACCCCCTTTGCAACATTACATAATAACCTGCAACATTCTTGCACTCTCCCCTTTTGCGGCTATACTACTACTACAAATTAGGTTAGAGCTTAAAAGGGAAATTTTTAAATATTAATTTTTGTGTATCAGATAACTGTCTCGCGTTTATTTGTAGTCTAGCCGAAGTTGAATATATCAAGAAATATCAGGAAATAAAAATTAGTTTTGTTTGTTAATGGCCTAAATTATAAACCTTCTCTCTCTCTCTCTCTCTCTGACTCTCTCTCTCTCTCTCTCTCTCTCTCTCACGGGCAGGCAAAAACTTAAGGACCGCCCATAAACATCGCTCAGAAACCCCCCCGCTAAAATACGTTCAGCCAATGGGTGTTTTGCTTTCTGAAAGTGTGGGAGGTGTGAAGGCTTTTCTTCATCATGCCCCATTCTAGGGGGCGCTTTCACCCCCGCTCCTATAAAAATGCGTAACAGAGCCATATACGATCCATTTCCAGTTTAGTGAAGCTTTCAAGTGGTGCATACAAACTTATAAGCAAAGAAAATATCGTCGGACGAATTTAGAATATTGTTATGTAAGTCAATTTACATGATACAGTGTGCTCTACGCGAATAACCTTATTTGCTCTCAGTGAAGTACAGGGTGTCCATAAATGTTTACCCTGAAAACAGTATGCTCTCATGTTTTAATGACGAATCTTACATCCGTTTTCTTTTTACAGGTGATCTCGTACACGCATAGAGTTTCTGTGCTGGTGTGTTTCGTCTACCGCATTCGCCGCGAGGAGCGCTGTAGTAGCTGTTCAGTTAAGATGGCGTCTGTGACAGAGAAGGCACAATGTGTTGTGTGGCTTGCAGAAACAAAATCTCCTGTCAGTGTTTAGCGAAGGTTCAGAACAAAGTATGGAAAGGATCCACCTGATGTGAAGTTAATTAAGTCGTGGATGAAAAAATTCTTGGAAACTGTTTCCGCAACTGTGTACCTGGATATGCTCACCAATTACGCCATCCCCCAGCTGCAGGACAGGCAGCCAACTGTCATCTTCCAACAAGATGGGGCATCCCCTCATTGGGTGCATGTTGCTCGTGAAACTCTCGACGCAACATTTCCAAATCGATGGATTGGCAGGGACGGGCCAATCCCATGGCCCCCAAGATCACCAGACATTACCCCGCCGGATTTCTTTCTCTGGGGTCATGTTAAAGATTTGGTTTATGCAAAAGTTGTTCCAGATATCAGGACATTGCGAGAACGCATTACGGATGCAATTGCAACAGCTAACCCACAAATGTTGGAAAATGTGTGGCGTGAGTGTGAATAATATTTAGATATTTTACGTGACACTAGGGGTGCACATGTGGAAGCTTATTAAGTTCATTAACTATGTATCAAAACTTTGTATGTTTATCTACTTATGATTAAAACTCTGTTTGAATATGAGTGTTTATTTAAAAGTTATAGCATGCTTTAATCAGGGTAATCATTTATGGACACCCTATATATAGAATCTATTTCTACTGTGTCGTCATTTATGTAGAAGTGTGTTTTTTTCTGAGGGCACAATTTTAAACTATTATTATTTTATCTGAAAGGTCGGACTCTTCCATACACGGATGTCTAGAAGAATTTACGGATCTTTTCCAAATGGACGACCTCACGGGATTTAGTTGAAAATTTATATACTAATAAATTTTTATATTCTAATAACGAACATGACATTATTTTCCTGGAGAAATATGCGCAACATACGAAAAAAATTGCTGAGAACACTGATCATGCCAAAACTTGAATACTGCTCAGTTTTGACGTCCCCATATAAAAAGGGAAAAATTAATAAACTAGAAGAAATGCAGAGATATTTCACAGCCAAGATTGATGGCTGCAAAGAACTCAACTACTGGGAAAGACTATGTAAACTAAATCTGTACTCCCTGGAAAGAAGAAGAGAGAGGTATACCATAATCTACATATGGGAAATGATCGAAAAACTGGTACCAAACCTAAAACTAAACCCAATTACCATCCAAACAACGCTGGAAAATAGGAAAGGCAGAATGTATAGTGTTCCCAAATTAAAGGTCCGACAAGGGACCTCCTCAACTCTGAAGGAAAATAGCTTGGTTGTCAGGGAGCCAAGAATTTTCAACCAGCTTCCAAAGGACCTCAGAAACATTGCAGGGGTCAAAGTTGAAGTCTTCAAGAGAAGACTAGATGCCTGGCTCAGGACGGTACCAGATGAGCCGGGTGTACCTGACTATGTACGGTGGAGAGCAACTCGCTCCTCCACCAGGCCAGGACTAGAAGCGGGTCCACCAGCTTGACCTTCGTATGGAGAAAGACCGACGCACGGAAACCTAACAAGGTGTGTGTGTGTATATATATATATTATATATATATATGCAGAGTTTAAAGGATATAAATGTAGGCCAAGATTTTTTATTACACTGATATAAAATAACTATAAGCAGTTTTAACACGCAGATGTCGCTTATTGCGCGTTTACGTAGTGTATATATATATATATATATATATATATATATATATATATATATATTCTTATTTATACAATACGTGTGCCCGTTTCATTTACAAAGGGGAATCTGCGGACTACCTCGTTAACCACAAATCTAGCTTTTTTAAGAAATTTGAATAGCTGTTCCCGCGAGCCAGAAATGAAATAAAGCAGAGGCAATGGTGTCCACACATATTTGAGAAAAGTCCCTGATATCGTTGCGGGTTCCATACAACCCTTTGTACACGTAGCTTTTTTATAAAATCCATAATTACGGGGTCGAGCCACAATTACTTCCACGTTGGTACCTCACCCCTCGCTAGATGGTAAATGGCCTCTGTGTCATTCTGTCACAACACTCCTGAAGTAGAGTTTCACGGTTAAGCTCCCGTAGACGAATGGAAACTTTTTCCCCTCAATCGTTCTTATATATATTGAGATACTGGTTAGCAGGTTAGGTGCAACTTTGACATAATGAGGCTTATCATATGTGATGCTTAAACTCTTACCTTTATGATCGGGGATGTGCACAATGCGTAACAACCGAGTCTGGGTATCCCTATGAAATTGGTGGTCTACGATATCACTGTAAACATACATGCTCGAGGGAGAGGGTAATTTTAGTTGGTACAATAAGTTGAATAAGTCATGCTGTGATTCATGAAAAGTGTCCTTAATATTTCTACTAGCCGTTGATTTTAGCAACAAAGTATGGGCCTGTGTGTTTATGTTTACGACTTCAAAATGTAAATCGGGGGTGAGGTATGACCTTTCAAGACTTTTATTTAAAGCCATCACAATGTCCGAGGCTATGTCATAATGACCAGATCCTAGTGTTACTTTTGTACTATAGTACTGTATCTCGCCGAACCAGACTGAACGTATAGTACCATCTAAAGTTATGCCTAATTTTTCACACTCGTCGAATCTTCTAAGAACCAGAAAAATGGCCTGTTTCTTCTCAATACTTAAAAACTTGGTGGTTAATTGAAATTCGCAAAGACCAACCTCGTATGATCAATGCCCCAAATCGATAGGTTCATGCAATTCTGTTATAAAGCTAGACAGAGTGTTGTCAGGATGCACGCCCAAAGAGGCAGAAGAGGGCAATGTGACGTAGAAGTGGTTAGGCGTCATTTTGTATACTACTTAAGTTTCATTATTGCTTGAGCTTTTATATAGAAGTTCAAGCTTTCAGGGTACCCTAGCAACTTCACCAGATACATCTTTCTCTTCCCTATACCTTTACTTCCTAAAATTTTCTCAATTTTAAGCGCTTTTTTGCCTAAATTAAATACCACTTTCTGCATCTCCTCGCCATAAAGGCCGCCCCCAACTTCGCCATTCAAATCTTCAAAGTAATACATCATCACATCCTTTTTAGGCCTCATAGATCTAACTTTAAAAATCTCCTGAGTCCATCCTTCATCAAAACCTTTCGCAAACTTATTCCCGCTCGTGACAGTCTTATAAAATCATTGATTTTGAAACATCCAGAGCGTGGTGGTGCTCTACAGTTATCTTTTCTAGCCTCAGGCTCTATGTGGGGGTCTCTTTTCAAAATATCATTAGGAAATGTTGCAATCATGCGATTCCGTGAACGATTGTAGGATGAAGCCAGAGGCTCCAGAATGTCTATATATCTGTATGTGTTTTTATGTGTGAAATAACGATACATACGTTCCTTTATGGTACGTTGAACTCTTTCGGCTAAAGATGCCTCATGTATAGAATTGGACGTGTAATAACTGGTGTTAAACTCCGTCAGCATATTCTGGAAGGCTCGGCCTATAAATCCTTTGCCTAAATCTGTACGAAAATAGCCAGGAATCCTATTTTCTTTCAATATCAACGCTTTGGTGGCTTTAGCCACTGATTCGGATGAGTTATTCTTCAGTGGGACTAGCCACAAGTATTTAGAGAACACGTCTATTATAAACAAAATATATCTATACCGGTTATTATAAACTGAATACCTCTGCATGTCTGTTAAATCCGCCTGCCAAATAGAATCAACCGAGGGTGCTAAAGTCTTGGCAGTTTTAAACCTTCTTCTCACCGTCTTATGTAGTGTATAAGCATCCTGTTCACGCAAAAACCTCTCAACATCTTTTTTTTCTACTTCCTCATTATATACGCCCCTGTACAATCTATTAACACTACCGTAGGATGCTGTCATAATAACTTTTTCTTAATATGTTAGCCATTTACACATTTTACGTATCTCTTCAGAGATGCTACCAACGGAGGCGAAGGTGTGTTCAGTTGTGGTACTTGCGCTGCTTCCACAAAGTCTTTTAACCTCTTCTGGTTACCTATCAATGTTTTGGGGATGTTTATTTGCTCGTCTGTATCGATCCAATGTATAATGGGGTCCTCACTCAATAGATCTACTTTTTAATACATGCTCGATGTGTTGCGCTCCGTTATTCTTTGACTGCTCGTCTCTAACCTCGGCTCCAAGCCCTATGCCGTCACGTTCAACATCATGAGTGTTATGTTTGATAACTATGGGGACCTCGGTCGGTTTCTTATAATCTTCGAACACTTGAAGAAATTTATGTAGCGCTTCTTGATATAAAATTATTTTCTCGTCAGGGGGGCTTCTCGCTGTTTAATAGATTCACCAATTCATTCTCCATTCTTTTAAGCCTATTTTTACCAGGATCTCGTACTGATTCCTGGTTCTTTGTATTTTGCAACGAAGTATACACCTCGTGTGGAAGCACGACCACTTTCTTCATTATATTATACTTGACAATAAAGGTGCCAAAACTGAAAACAAGATGGGTAGGAACGAACCACCTCTTTACACAATAATTCGCTTTTTCTTTCCCACACCGTTTCAGCCTCGTTTGGGAACATGTTCGTTCTTAGAAGCACCCTAAACGTGTTTCGCGGGTGAAGGTCACAAACCAATAGCCGTAACGTTGACTTGTAAATTCTTTATAAACTTCCAAAAACTCACGCTGATTCGAGAACATTTGACTGGCTAATACACCAACTTGTGCCACATCTCTACATTGTGCAAATAAGATTAAATATTGCGTATTTAAGTTTTAACGATATATCACACATGTTTCTATTTTTGAAAAACAGGTTTTGATTGATGAAGAACACGCTTATGTTAAGATGGTGGGAGAATACTGTAAATGTCTTGGCAAACGTTATGTCCATTTCTAACATGAGATCGTCAATTACAATAACCATGTATTCATCACCCTTTATAGAACTAACATCATAAACACCTTTGTGGAACAAAATATCGTCTTGGTACTCGTTGAATTGGTATGTCGAATAGCACCATATGACTTTGTGCACAAAATTTGAGAACAGATCGTCCTTATCTTTAATGATTTTAAGCATAAACACGGCTTTTCCACAGCCTGTAGGTCCGTAAATAATGCATATAGTGAATCTTAATCTTTCTACGGAATCCATCTCTAACAAGACACACTCCTAAGTGGCGCCTTTACAAAATATAACAAAATTTTAAGTGTTGCTCCTTATATTCTACAATCTTGTTTTTCTTCTTCCCCAGAACCGTGAATAATGAGATACAGTACCAGCAACATGCACCCCTCATAGATATTGCTGATGAGGGCGACGATAGTGTAGTTGAAGCTACAACCTCCAACCCGCCAGCGAACCATCAGCAGTGACAAAAGCAGTACCCCCACTCGTCAACTCGAGAAGAAAGCGGGGGCATGACGGTAAATCAGCCTCCATGTCAAAGCGCGTAAAGTCGTCGAACGTTAGAGCCGCAGTAATAGAACCGCAACCCTCCACGTCTTACGGCACGACCCCTTCGGTAGCACCATCTACAAATAAGACTGTACCCACTTATCCACATTCAATACCGGCCATGCCCTCCACCTGAACAGCATCACAGCAGCCTGTAGGCAATGGTATATTATTCGACCTGTTACGCAACGTCACCACCACCCCATCCCTGACTAGAAACCGGTACGTAGTCAGGATCGATCCCCGAGTCATGCATGTATGGTAACGGCTTTGAACATGGACTGCGGCGCATCGTATTGTGGAGTTTGCCCTTCACCTTCAGAGCAGTGAGGGGCGTGAAGTCAGGACGCGTCTGGCGCTCGGTTTCAGGTCAGCTGATACCGATAGAGACGATTTTTGGGTAGTAATAACCTACAGGTGTCTGGCCGACGTAGATGTAGAGTATATTTTGGGGTGTATAATGCAGGTCGCTCAAAGCGGCACCGAGCTTAATTTGGAGAATTTTACGATTGCTATAGACCATGTCTACCGACCTGTAGGTCACAACGCAACGCCTTATACCCTTAACTTCAACAGTTATCAGATATACAAAAGACACTGCTTTCGAGCGTGGTTGTGGTTTTATAGTATTAGTCTTGGCTCATATGTTTAATGTGATAAATAGAGCTGCCAAAAAATTTGGATGCCAACGGTAGTGGAGCGTGCACGTAAAGTGGCTGTAGACTGTAGACTTGGATTTGTCTGTAATATGGGGCCTGAAGAGCTGCGAAGGGCAGAGCAGGTAATGGGTGTACGTATAGTTGTGTTTGGATTGGATGATAATCATAGGACTGTTTGTTTTTAAAAGCAGCGTGAGAGAACGTACAAAGCCCCTACTTGTTGCTTGTCTGGGGCAACATATCTACCCATCCGTAATATAAGGGCTCTTTACGCGAGTTATAATAAAAGCTGAAAATATGAAAGACATTACGATTTGTGTATGGGTTGTCTCGAGTTTACGAATGATCTGTTGAAGCATTGTAAGGAGTGCCACATGGTTTGCGACCAATGTAAAAGTCCCAGATATGAAAGTCGTGTAGTTGAAACTGAGAAGCGCGAATGTAACGTATGTAAACGCATGTTTTTCAATAATACCTGTTTTGGGTCCCATAAATCAAATGGCACGTGTAGGAAAATGAGGATTTGTGAGTGTGGCATGTTTCACACAATGGACAGCTGGGGGAAATTCGAGCACAAATGCGATGAAATTCATTGTTCTATATGCCATGAAAAATATAAGGCAGATGGTGTAAATCACGTGTTATATGAAAGACGCCAAATCTAAAAATAAGCCCGGTATAACCGTGTATTATGACAGAGAAACTTACACAAACCCCGAAACAAGAGGTTATCCCTCATTTACTCGTAAGTCAGACTATTTGTGATGAATGTATGAACATTGGGTGTGATGAATGTCGCAAATGTGGTAAGCGAATAAACAGTTTTAAGGTGTCTGCTGGAGATTCCCCGTGAAACTCTTTGTGAACTATATTGTCAAGCTGGCAAAATTTGTCACTCAGTTCCTTTATAAGGAGCTGCTTGAGCACGAGTCATCAGAGATATTCATGGGTGATCCCCTGAAAAGAGGGAACAAACTTATACAGATGCAGATAACGGGAAATGTACAGTTTAAAGATACCCTGTTGTTGTTCACACCTTGTAAATTAGCCAAGCTACGGAAGATGATGGGCGTAGACACCGAAGTCTCAAAAGGGTACTTCCCTTACACATTGCTCACTCAAGACACTTTAAATTATGTCAGTCCTCCCCCCCCGACATTACTTTAACTATGAATGTATGAGTGATAATGAGCGTGAAGATTTTGACCGCTACTACAACAGATTTAATGAAGATAACCCTTACAATATATCATATGAATGTGAACATTATTGTGTGAATGACGTACGTGTACTTAGAGTATGCTTCCAAGCCTTTAGAAGGATGTACATAACTCGTTTCAACTGTAATACGCTACAAGCCGCAACCACGATCGCTTCATTATGTTTTACTGTATTCAAGAATAACTTCATGCCTAAAGACACGTTAGCCGTCATTCCTCGAAACTTCCCGCGCAGTTATGGGTATAAGGCTATTTACTGCCTCACGCAGATACAACAGCAGACAGGTGCATAATAAAACATGCTCGCAACACGGGGGAAGTTGCCATTAAGATCAATGACGGTGTTTTTTGTGTGGACGGCTTAAGTGAGGACCCAACCACTGGTGAGAAATGTGTGTACTCCTTTAACAGTTGCTGCCGGCATGGATGTCCACGTCCTGAGTGTGCCGTCACAGGAAGATCTCCCGCCGACAGCCTCGCATGGACCCTACCCGCGACCAGCTTATGAGTTCCCAGTTCACTCACAAGGTTTGTGGGAGCATGAATATGATGCCTGGATGGAACCCGATGAGCAGTATCGCGAAGAAATAAGGACTATCAAACGTACAATGGTGGTGGAGCCCCTCAAATGCGGTGACAGCTTGTTTGGAGGATGTACAAACCCCTTCAAACTATACTTTCCGCCTACTACGATTTCTGCTTATTATACCCTTACGTGATGAAAAACAATCCCTACCCCGTAGGCGCGCTTAAAAAACTTGTGGGCCCCGCCATGACTACCATCTAGGAGTTCTCACCTAACTTGAGTGAGAGCTACTTTGGGCTTTCTTTCGTAGACGTGCTCCCCCCTCGCGATTTATGGATACTGATCTTGCCTGTTGTTATAGACCACAAACTCATGTTCCCTCTGTATGTGAAGTGTGCAGAGAACTATGGGGACTGTAATCACACGATCAACCAGAGGAAGATCAGAGGCGTATATGCAAGTCCTGAATTGTCCCTAGCCCTCCGCCACGGGTACAGAATACGGAATATATATGAGGTGTGGAGGTTTCAGAAGCTCCCCAACCTTTTCACACCATATATAAATAATTTTTTGAAGGATAAAGTAGAAGCATCAGGATACCCACGAGGGGTTGAGACCGAAAATGAAAAATCGGCGTATATCCAGCGTTACCGTGATCGTGAAGGGCTACAACTTCATCGTGCCCAAATTGTGAGGAACCCTGGCAAGCGCTTTAGTGCAAAGTTGTGCCTAAATAGTCTTGGGGGGAAGTTTGCCAGAATACAGACAAGGGGAACGTACATTTAGTTCAAAGTTATAGTGAAGTCTGGGATTATGCAAACGCCAACGATAAAGAAGTCATGGAAATCGTGAATGTAGGTAATACGTACATAATAAGGTACAACCGGACCCAAATGGCTACAGTTACATCACGTGTCACAAACATATCTGTATCCAGTTTCACAACAGCCTACGCATGTATCAAGCTGTGGCATGTGTTGCATTCTCTCGGGCAACGGGTTCTGTACGCTGATACAGATAGTGTGATATTCACGGAGAGGGAAGGTGAATATATGCCTCCTATTGGGGAATAGGTGGCAGAGTTGACTGATGAGATCAAGGATAAGTATGGAGACATCGCATACGCCGATTCGTTTGTCTCAACAGGACCAAAACCATACGGTGTACGCATGAGGGTGGGGAATGAGTGCAAGTACATCGTGAAGGCTTAAGGCATCACGCTTAATCATGCCAACCGCCAGATCGTCAACTTTGAATCACTCAAAGATCTAGTGATCTTAGAAGACGATGGTAATGAGGGTGACCAGCCACCACACCTGGTTGTGGGGACTCATAACTTCCGAGCACAGAAATTAGGATGCGTGAAGGAACGTAGGGACACGAAGGTCTGCCGTAACACCTATAGGAAACGCTACCAGGTGCCTGGCACCTACGACACTGTTCCCTTTGGGTACCATGGTCCTTGAATGTCTGTTTTATATATATATATATATATATACATATATATATATATATATATATATATATATATATATATATATATATATATATGTGTGTGTGTGTGTGTGTGTGTTTGTCTATTTACTACTTGGGGATATGTTTATTTATTTTTCTATTTATAACGTGTATTTGTTATGGTGCATGAATATTTGTTATTTATATATATCATGAATTAGAGACTATTTACTTGTTGACGATGTGTCTATTTATTTTTCTATTTAAAATAAATCACGTTTCAATTAGCGTTTCATTTTCTCCTTTGCGTGTGTGTGTGTGTGTGTGTGTGTGTGTGTGTGTACAGGAAAATCTAAGCACCGCCCACTGTATGACGCAGTCGAATCAAAGGGGTCACGTGACTCCTGCTAATAGCCGGTCATATCTCTGCCCTGCGTGCTCAGTTGACCTCAGCAAGCCCTGGATCTCAGACGTGTATTTTACCTGTTGAAGAATTCTCGCGTAGACGGAAAATAATGATGGCTACCTTTGATATTGCGTGCTCGACATTCATGAAGTGGTACTCGATAAAGTCTACAGTTGTGGTGAACACTCAAAGAATCCCTAGTCCTCCCTCCTTTGAGACTTTTAAGGTCACATTGAACAGCTCGAAGCGTGAGGAGCAAGAGATCAAAATACTCTATGGATATTCTGGCGAGAGCATTGCGGGCTTTCGTGGCTCAAACGACGTAATGGACTACGCCGTAGGACCAAACTGCGTAGAGGACCATATACACTGCGAAGTGAAAGAAACAACTCGTGCAGAAGAGAAACAGCGGGTGTGGGTTGTGAATCTTGTTGATGATTGGTGTCACAAGAGGTATTATGTCATGTTATGTTACATCATACCGAGTACGCATACCCTGCGGCAGAGAATATAAATTTTGTTATTATGGACAGCCTAAAATATTTTTATCATTACGTTCATATATATTATGATGAGGTTCGCAGTAATAAAAGGAAAAGTGAAGTTGTGGCTAAAGGCTTGTGTGGGTTTTTAATAGAGTTTAGGAAGGAGTATTAATATGGACATATGTTTCTCTCAAATAGAGTGCCAGAGTGTTAATAAAATGTGTGTAGTTCGAGAAAATACGAATGAACGAAGATGTATGGTGCGCATTTCGGGGAGTGATGAAACATTAAAGTCGATGTTACTTCATGTACCGCAGATGGAAAAATTCTCTAAACGAATGCCCGGTATAATGGGTTACAAATATTCGTATGATTCACGCCTCGGTTCTTTCATGTTGGAACAACCCCGTACACGAATCACTAACGCCTGGAATGACGCACCCCGTGTGACTCATTCTCCCACACCTCTCGCCGAGCCAAACCGGGCACCAGCGGCTTATAGTCACCTTAGAGCTTGACCCGACTGGATGTGCTCTCTTCACAATGGAAAACTAATAAACGATGGAGCTTCCGTTGGACAATATCCTCAATGCAGTATACGATGTGTCCGTGTCGAAGTCAGTGCGTGTGTTCAGGCGTAATGCCGGTGCTATTAATTATGTTCTTGAAACGAAGTGTAGACAATCAAACTCTGGTAAACGGAATGTTATTTATTTAAGTTTTGAGGAGATGAACAGAATCTTCGTGGTGGTTGAGAAGTGGAGCGAGGACCGTTATAAAATACCTGTAGGTGTAGGCACAAAAAGAGAGCAGATTAGTGATGCACCCTCATACGCCGTTATTTGTACGTTGTGCATAAATCGTGATACAAACCAGCCATGCGTTGATATACGGTTGATGTGGAAGAATGCAGCTGAAAATAACGCCCTTATTCCCACGCGAAACCGTTTCATTCTCGATAGAATGTTTGAAGTCGTCGGCTTCCGCAAACTAAAACCTATATTAGACGCACGCGTTGCCGATAGGCGTTATTTTGACACGGTTCTTGAATACGCGTACACCGTTCTACTCGATGGTTTTACTGAGTGTAGGGAGGAGCAAGGCGAGAATGGTTTGGAGTTGGATGCGTATTTAGGAGGCACAGACTCCTCGAAATATCACAAACTTTGGTACAAAGGACTTGAGCGGTACAGGCCTGAGCTCAACTTCACTGTTCACCCTGAAGAACTATTTCTTTATATAACGCGCAGTTGTCGGCACGATTTAGAAGATTTCTTCAATTGCCGATATGAGTTGCAAAGAAGAATTTACGGTTGAAAAGCTCGGCTCCGAAAGAATAAACCCTCGTTTGGAAAGGAGTGTTTATAAACTTGAATTTAATAATGATGTTGTGGCAATCGATGTCATCTTTGTGCGTGCTTTTGATTGTATACTATCTGTGTTTAAAGAGCGTGATAGTTTGCCTCCCAATTGTAAAGTGGATACAAAAATAGTGTAAAACGAATTGAAAGCCCTTTATATTGAATATAGATATCCACATACTTTGAGTGGTGAATTAATGTAAATCGTATTTATTGTGTATTACAAAGCAATGAGGATGTAACTGTGGACTCGATGTATATATAAGTTTGTATTTTTGATGCGTTTATATATATATATATATATATATATATATTATATATATATATATATATATATATATATATATATATATTAAACGTGCATTGTATTTCTTCTGTACTATTATTTTTGAGACTTATATATAAGGGTGTATTTTTTGATGCATGTGTGTATATATATATATATATATTAAACGTGTATATAGATTTCTCCTGTACTATTATTATTTTTATTGTATATTTATTTACTATATATTTCCCGCTTAAAGTGTGTATTTTTTATATATAGAGATTTCTTCTGTACAATTACTATTTTTTATTGTATATTTATTTCCTATATATTTCCCGAGCTGAATAAATATGTCAAATAATTATTCCTGCTTTTAATACAATTCTAAGCTATATATATATATATATATATAGTTTTCCTGCCAGTGTGACGGTTACACGTGGTTCGTTAGAAATTCCGAATAAAAGTGATATTACAATAAAAATCCAGCAGTTAATCCTTTTTAAGTAGTCCAAATTTTGAGTGAATATTCAGTGAACACAGTCGTATGCCTATTTAAGTGGTGAAATAGTGGCGTTTGTTGAAATACAGCAAATAAGATTAAAGCAACTTATTCTATACAATCTATTCCGAGTGTTTTCTCTCGGAGGAAATCTAACTGCCCATCGAAAGGCAATATCCCTCAGGTATCCCCCGCGGTACACTCCAGGACACCAATCAGTGAGAACAGCGTGCCACATCCCCCATCCCCCACCCCACGGAATAACGGAAAAAACTTTCCCTCCCTCATTTCTAAAGTCGAGTCAAATACCTCACTTAATAATCATTTACTTACAATCATTTACATACCATTGGAAACATGGCAATGGTAAATCAATTCATACAATTATGTGGATACTGTAAAAAAGAAACACATGAATCAAAAACAATTCGCTGTGATCTTTGCCAGAAGTTAGTCGAATTTCAATGCCCGAATTGGAGCGACGAAGAAATCTGTCTTATAACGGGCGCTAAACAAGTGAACGGAATAAAGTTTTTCTGCAAACGCTGCATAATCGAAATAAACTCGTTTACGGTTTTTAAAGCAGAACGAGACTATGAGGAAAAGGTAAAAGAGGAGCTTATGAATAGTGAACAGAGAAAAGAAATAGAAGGAACGAAGATAGTACGAGAGGAAACTGCGAAAAACGAACAGGAAAAGAAAACAGCAAAAGCAGAAATAATAGAAACAAAAGAAGCACCAACAGAGGAAACAGAGGCACAAAACAAAATCCAAAGTTTTCAAACGAAGGGCATTAGCACCAATAGGAAAAAACAAGTAGACAATAAAGAAACCATACTGAAACCACCAAACACAAAGGCCCCAAGTAAAAATGGGGAAGAAAATATATGTAAATACTATGTGAAAGGAATATGCAGATATAAGGGAGGAGAATGTATTTACGAACACCGTCCTGTGTGTAACTACTTCTACAATAATGGTCACTGTAAATTTGGTGGAAAATGCAAATTCTACCATCCGGACATTTACAAGACCTACGCGACATATGGGACCTGCCAGTACGGGAGAAAATGCTACTACCATCATCTCCCTACAAGTTCAAAGGACAAATGACAAGTCTCAAATGATAACAGAAGGAATGCGGGAAAAAAGAATATGTACCCAAAGTAGCAAACAAAACACACAGCACAAAAAAAATTTCAACATCTCGGACACAATACGGCTGCTAAGTCTTATACAGCACATGCAGCTGACACAGCTGGAAACCCTCGAGCCGGACCGCTACATGGCAAGAAGCTACCAGAACAGGTGGGCGGGAACGGATCCATCTCAGAGGACCACAAGGCTACAAAACACGCGATATCAAAGGACAACGAACTTAAAATGCACAAGGGGAAATGCAAAACAAAGAACATAAACATTGTCCTGGCAAATATTCAAGGAATAAAACCGAACATTTCACAAGACAAAGTTTTGTAACTGAAAGGTTTCATGGACGAAACAAGGGCGGACATTGCATGCCTCACAGAAACACATCTTGAAGACTGCCAAGGAAACTGCGATAACTGCGAACACTGTATTGATAAGAAAGAATTGCATATCGATGGATTCAACTTACTAAGAGCGGATAGAACAGCGAGACGTAAAGGTGGTTGTGCTATTTATATACATGAAGGGCATATGACAGAGACGGTAATAAGTAAATCCAACAGTTTCGTGGAAACCCTTGCAGTGAAAATAGAGAAACTAAACGTGGTATTGATAGTCATCTATAGACCTCGAAACTCTCCAAATGAAAATTTTTCGGATGCCATTGAGGATATCAGAACCCTAATAAAGTCCGTAAACTCTCCATCCCCTAATATAATACTCTGCGTCAATTTTAATTTCGCACTTATAAAATACAAAAAGGTGGGTAGAAATATATTTATACAGCAAGATAAGGGGGGCACAAGAGAGGACCAGGAGCATGCAAGAATGCTGATGGCTCTCACAAACGAGTTTATGCTGACACAGGAGATAACAGAAAATACCAGAAAAAATAACTGCCTAGATCTGGTATTTACAAATAACACGAACTTCATTGCCGATATAAAAATAACTCCAACTATTATCTCAGACCCAATATAATCCAGTTATCAACAAATATGGCGATAACTTTAAAAGACAATGCACATACGGAAGGAAGAAGCAAGTTGGGGCTTTTAACTTAAACTCCAAGACCATAAATTGGGAAGAAATCAGATCACACATGAACCAAAGAGAGTGGAGAACAGTTTTAGAGAATAAAACAACTGAGGAAATGCCAACAACCTTGGAAGAAAAGACGCTGAGAATTTTGGAAAAATATGCTCCGAAAGCACAGCCAAAAGGAAAGAGGAACTGGCTAGAGAGGCAAAAGAGAAGAATATTCCGCAAAGGAAAGAGAGTAGCAAAGAAGTTAGCTAAATGCAGAGACAACAATGCCAGGAAAGAAATACAAGAAAAACTGGAGAGAATCAATTGGGAAATACAAACTCTGATAAAGGGCCATACAGAGAGGGAAGTGGAAAAGGCGCTAGAAGCAATAAAGGAAAATCCAAAATACTTCTACAGCTATGCGAAAAGGAAAACAAAAAAACGCGCGCTACTATCGGGCCCTTAAGGAAAGGAAATAATGAACTAACAGACGATCTAAAACAAATATCTGAAACATTGAGAGCCCAGTATAAATCGGTCTTCAGTACCCCAAAAAGTGACAAAGCGATACCTGATATAGATGCATTCCTCAAAGAGAAATTGCAAGGAGAATGTATAACAGACTTTGATTTTACCCGAGAAGATGTAGCGACAGCTATAGGACAAATGAAATCACATTCAGCTGCAGGTCCGAACAAATAGAACGCACTATTAATTAAAAACTGTAAAAATGAAATAGCTACACCCTTATACTGGATATGGAGAAGATCCCTAGACACTGGGGAAATACCAAGCATCTTGAAAAGAGCAAACATCGTCCCTATATATAAAGGAGGAGATAGATCTCAAGCAAAGAACTATAGACCAGTGTCTTTGACGTCCCACCTCACCAAAATTTTTGAAAGAATAGTCAGAGAGAAAATATGTGACTTCTTGAAGACATTGGAAAGATTCAACGAAAATCAACACGGATTCCGATCAGGAAGATCATGCCTATCACAACTTATAGAGCATTATAAGACTATCCTAGGTGCACTTGAAGGCAATGAAAACTATAATGTCATATACACGGATTTTGCTAAAGCTTTCGACAAATGCGATCATGGTATAATATAGTGTCCATAAATGATTACCCTGATTAAAGCATGATATAACTTTCAAATAAACACTCGTATTCAAACACAGTTTTAATCATAAGTAGATAAACATACAAAGTTTTGATACATAGTTAATGAACTTAATAAGCTTCCACATGTGCACGTAGTGGCACGTAAAATATCTAAATATTATTCACACTCACGCCACACATTTTCCAACATTTGTGGGTTAACTGTTGCAATTGCATCCGTAATGCGTTCTCGCAATGTCCTGGTATCTGGAACAACTTTTGCATAAACCAAATCTTTAACGTGACCCAAGAGAAAGAAATCCAGCGGGGTAATGTCTGGTGATCTTGGGGGCCATGGGATTGGCCCGTCCCTGCCAATCCATCGATTTGGAAATGTTGCGTCGAGAGTTTCACGAACAACATGTGTCCAATGAGGGGGTGCCCCATCTTGTGCCCCAGACATTGATCTTCGGACTGCCCCGAATATGCTCCCAGCATACTGTTTTCAGGGTAAGCATTTATGGACATCCTGTAGCACATAAAATTAAACATATGGGAATAACAAGCAAAGTGGGAAAATGGATCTACAATTTTCACAGAAAACGACTACAAGTGGTCAAAATTCAAGGTGTATCATCATCAGAATCAGAAGTACGCAGCTCAGTACCACAAGGTACAGTGCTGGCCCCACTCCTGTTCATTATCATATTAACAGACATAGAGAGTGGAGTAAACAGCAACAGTATAGTAATATCTTTTGCGGACGATACAAAGATCAGCAGAAAAATCAGTGATGCAAACGAAGTAGAGGCCTTGCAGATTGATACAAACAAAATATACAAATGGTCAGAAGACAACAATATGACATTTAACACCGAGAAATTTCAGCTCTTGAGATATGGTAGAAATGAGGAACTTAAACAGACCGTATATTATGCTCCAGATAGAAAAGAAATTCAGAGAAGCGCGAATGCGGTCGACTTGGGGTAATAATGACCGATGATGCCAAATTCGAAACACAAAATCAGATAGCGATAAATAAGGCAAAAAGAGTCGCCGGACAGGTACTAAGAACGTTCAAGAGAAGGGACAAGACAGTAATGATTCCCCTGCTGAGAACACTGATCATACTAAAACTTGAATACTGCTCAGTTTTGACGTCCCCATATAAAAAGGAAGAAATTAATAAACTAGAAGAAACGCAGAGATATTTCACAGCCAAGATTGATGGCTGCAAAGAACTCAACTACTGGGAAAGACTACGCAAACGAAATCAGTACTCCCTGGACAGAAGAAAAGGTATACCATAATCTATATATGGTACCAAACCTCAAACAAAACCCAATTACCATCCAGACAACGCTGGAAAATAGGAAAATAGGAAAGGCAGAATGTGTAGTGTTCCCACATTAAAGGCCCGACAAGGGACCTCCTCAACTCTGAAGGAAAATAGCTTTGTCAGGGGGCCAAGAATTTTCAACCAGCTTCAAAAGGACCTCAGAAACATTACAGGGGTCAAAGTTGAATTCTTCAAGAGAAGACTGGATGCCTGGCTCAGGACGGTACCAGATGAACCGGGTGTACCTGGCTATTTACGGTGGAGAGCGCAAGAGAGCAACTCGCTCCTTCATCAAGCCAGGACTAGAGGTGGGGCCACCAGCTTGACCTTCGTGTGAAGAAAGACCGACGCACGGAACCCAAACAAGATTAACAAGGTGTGTGTGTGTGTGTGTGTGTATATATATATATATTTATATATATATGTGTGTGTGTGTGTGTGTGTGTGTACATATATATATATATATATATATATGTGTGTGTGCGTGTGTGTGTGTGTGTGTGTGTTAAATTAATCCATTTGTTTGGCGGCTAGTGCATAAATAAACAGAATGACGTAGTTGCGTTTTATTATTCAAAGTATATATAAACGATATTATTTTTGAGTGAAATAACTGCGTTGATGGGTGTATATATATATATATATATATTATTATATATTATATTATATATATATATATATATAATATATATATAAATAAACAATATTATTTTTGATGGATGTGTGCTCTAATTCGAATAAATAAATATATATTGCCAATTACGCCTTCTAAGTCAACTGGCTCTGATGTTAAAGCCCTCTGCATTCTTGCATATTATATATATATATATATATATATACTACGCCAAGACGATTGGCTGATTACGCCTTCTAAGCCAACTGGCTGTGATACTGAAACCGACCAGGGAGGCTGGGTTGATCTTCATTATGTTATTAGCCATGCCTGTGAAAACATCTCTCCTCTCTCTCCCTCCCTCCTCTCCATTAATATTATATATATATATATATATATATATATATATAATATATATATATATATATACTACGCCTTCTAAGTCAATTACGCCTTCTCAACGAATTACACCTTCTAAGCCAACTGAGGCTGTCAAGATATTAATTATGCGACGAGACATGCCAGCGAGAACAACTCCTTCTCCTCCTCTGTCAACCTTCTTAGGTTAGGTTACCCTTTCTTAGGTTAGGATACCCCTTTGGGGGTCATCTTTCTCCCGGGCCTCCCTTCAAACCCCCTCTCCCCCCTTCATGCAGCTTTGGAGAATAAACCCCCTCTCCCCTTGTTGCATCCACCACTCCCCCCTACCCCGGGCAACATTGATCATCTTGCATGCAATTGATTTCCACTCTACATTTTTTCGGGCATACTACTTGTATACTTTTTATTTCGTCTAAGTGCTGATCGTTCTCATTATAGAAATACTTGCTTATAAGGACCATGTCTTTCACTCTTATTAAAAGCCAATTAGCTTTTCTTTTTTCTATTATAAATCTTAGTTTTCGAACGTTATTTTAATTAAAGTGATATACTTTATGTGATATATATGTGATATATTAAAGTGATATGTGATATATTAAAGTGATATATGTGATACAACTCAGAATAGTCCCGAAAAACTTTTATGTAATACACAGAATATGCATAGAACAAAGAATTTTTCTGGGAAAATTAAGTCCACTGTAGTCCGCATAAGTAATGGTAAATGACAAATACTATAGTTTTTCTTTTTCATGATGGAAGCCTAATCATGCTCATGACCCGTTGCCTATGTTGGGCTTCCATCATGAAAAAGAAAAACTTATATTATTTGTTATTTTCCATCACTTATTCGGATTTAATTTTTTCAGAAAAGTTCCTCTTTCTATGCACGGGCTGTGTTATATATATATATATATATATATATATATATATATATATATATATATATATATATATATATATATATATATATATATATATATATATATATATATGAAAATTAGTTCACGAAAGTGACACGTGAAAAATATTTATGAATAAAACCACGAAGGGAAAAGAAACACAAAGTGGTGCTCAAGCGCTTTCGTCTAATGACATCCTCAGGAACACTCAGGAACACCAGTGTTCCTGAGGATGTCATTAGACGAAAGCGCTTGAGCACCACTTTGTGTTTCTTTTCCCTTCGTGGTTTTATTCATCATATATATATATATATGTGTGTGTGTGTGTGTGTGTGTGTATATACACACCTTGATTGAAGGTTTTGTTCTTGGAGAACCGTAGCTTAGCAAGGAATAAGAGGACGAAGAGATGGTACATGTTTATTTACAAACGTTTCGGAAATTTCAATTTCCATCATCAGTGCTAAAATTCTAAAATCAAATACAGTATATAAAAAAGACATAATGAACGGAAACTTATACAATATATTTATATAAACGTGTGATATTAATGGTGTGTTTACAGGATATATTTAAGTAATTAAAATTAAAAATAAAATAATATAAAATATAGAAGAGTGATCAATAGTCAAAATCTAAAGTTAAATGTGAACAAAATTGAGCAGAGTCTTGCCAGGTTATTATTGGGGTGAGGGGACTAATTGAGCAGAGGGTTGGGAATGATTGGTTGTTGGAAGGAGTCCATATTAGAAGAATTGGAGCCAGACGGAGTGATGGTGGCTTTCTTCTCAGTGATAGGATATGACAGTTTATCTGGCTATGTTTAAGTTAAAGGCAGAGTTGGTTGAGAGTTGGTTTAATACTGAGGATGTATAGGGACTCTAGAATGCGGAGGTTGGTTAGATGGTTGGTTGCGTTAATAATTTTTAAATTGGAGGGAAGTAGTGGGTGGTTGTGAAGGTGGCAGTGACCCCTTATTGTTGATTTCGAAAATTTATTTAAGGGCTGCGATGTTCTGGTAGAAATACCGCGATACTCGTCCACTCTTGTTTGATATTGGCGAATGGTGCTGCCAACCACGCCCCCCTTTTTCTTAACTATCTTAATTCCCAACACAAAAACATTAAGTTCACCCAAGAAGACGAATCCAATAACACCCTACCCTTCCTAGATTAATAACAAAACAGAACAGCAAATTCAGCACCTCCACATATCGAAAACCCACATACACAGGCCTAGGTACTAATTACCTCAGCCACACCCCTTCACCATATAAAATAAACAGCATCAAAATATTAATCCACCGCCTATCAACTTTGCTCTTCGTACTTATCCCTCCACAACGAAATAGAATTCATTCATAATTTCGGCATTAACAACTCCTTCCCAAAACATATATTACAATTTTTAACCAGAAATTTTCTTAATATTTATCACCCCCTCCCCCGGTTAAAGTCCCCACCATTAAAAAAGACGTACAATACTTTTCATTTCCCTATTATGACCATATCAGCCACAAAATACTCTCAAAACTACGATTCCTACTCACCCCTCTTTATCCCCAAATTAACTTTCAATTCATTTTCACCAACAATAACAGCATCAAATCATACCTCAATCCCAAAGAAAAAACACCTCAGCCGCCTTGCTTCGTCCACCATCTACGTTTTCAACTGTGTTCGCTGCAAAGCGAACTATATTGGCAGCACCATTCGCCAATATCAATATATATATATATATATATATACACACACACCCGGTTAGGTCAACTATATGCCCGGTTAGGTCAACTGAATGCCCGGTTAGGTTAATTGTACGCCCTTGACGATTGGTTAGGTTAAGTCGTGATAGTTTCGTTAGTTTTAACGAAAATATCACGACTAAACCTAACCAATCGTCAAACTCTTTGATGCAATTATGAATTTCAAGAAAGACGAAACTGCCACACTTCTTGATACCCTCAAAATTAAACTGTCTATTAAATACAAAGACAAGGAACAAAAAGCTCTTACAAAGGTTGTAATGTGTACATGGCTGCCTGCTGCAGACACGCTGTTCCATATGATCTCAACCCATCTGCCTTCTCCTGTAACAGCACAGCAGTACAGAGACGAGATGCTCTATGAAGGTCCTAACGATGATGATGTATTCATTGATATAAAGAACTGTGATTCTGAGGCTCCGCTTATGATGTACCTCTCGAAGGTGGTACCCACCAATGATAAAGGCAAATTCTATGCCTTTGGGCGCATATTCTCTGGCAAAGTGGCCATTGGACAGAAAGTATGAATCATGGGACCAAACTATATCTCAGGCAAGAAAGGAAGATTTGTACGAGGAGGCCATTCACTGACCTATCCTCATGATGGGAAGATTCATAGAAGCCACTGAAGATATATAAGCAAGCAACATCTGTGGTTTGATTGGAGTTGCCCAATACTTAGTTAAGACGGGAACCATCTCCATTTTCAAAGAAGCACACAATTTGAAGGTGATGAAGTTCGGTGTTTCACTTGTCGTACGAGTAGTTGGAGAACCCAAGAATCCATCCGACTTGCCTAAGCTTGTTGAAAGTCTTAAAGGGTTATATATACTGTATATGTTCCAGAGAGACAAAAAAGAAAACGTTGCAAGCTCGAGAGAAAAATCAGAACACTATTTAGACAACGGAAACAAACCGTAAAACATCTCCACAAATGTAGAACTGATGCAAGGAGACTCAAACTAGAGAGGAAACTAGAGCAAACATTCATACCTAAAGCAAACATTCATACATAAGACAAACGAGGAGGAAAACAAGGTAGCAGAAAACATAAAAAAATAACCCAAAATACTTCTATACGTTTCCGAAAAGAAAAATGCAGTGTAAAGAGATTATTGGTCCGTTGATAGACGAGAAGGCCAAACACACAAATGGCCCCCAAAAAATTAGGTAACTGCTTAGAACAATTTAACTCTGAGTTTAGCACCCCTAAGTCCGAGATGGAAGTGGAAACCCCAGACGAGTTTTTCGACATTGATACAAATCAGCCGAGGACAAATTCTGGGGCAAATCTATTAATGGACTTAGAGTTCTCGGAAGAAGATCTAATTAAGGCTCTATCACAGATGCGAGACAATTCGGCACCAGGGCCAGACACATGGAGCTCCACGTTTCTGAAGAAATGTAAAGAGAGTATTGCCAAACCGCTGTACTTACTATGGAGGAAATCACTCGACAAAGGACAAATTCCATTTACATTAAAGAACGCGAACATTGCCCCCTCATTTAAAGGTGGTAACAGAGCAATGCCCAAGAATTATCGGCCGGTAGCTCTCACCTACCACCTTAGAAAGTGCTTTGAACGTATAATTAGAGGCAAAACAACCTCTACCTACAAAAAAAAGAACTTATACAACCAAAATCAACATGGTTTCAGGGCTGGAAGATCATGCCTATCACAGCTATTAGACCACCATGAGAAAATATTGGAAACACTGTGTCGAGGAAAAAATATAGATGTAATCTATACTGACTTTGCTAAAGCCTTCGATAAATGTGACCATAGAATTATAACACATAAACTTAAGAATACAGGAATTTCTGGGAAGATGGATATTTAATTTCCTGACGCAAAGAACACAAAGAGTGGTGGTAAATGGAGTCAAATCGGAAGTCTCGGAAGTAGTGAGCTCTGTCCCACAAGGGACAGTACTAGCTCCCTTGCTGTTCATAATAATGATTGCAGATATTGATGCAGGCATCAATGACAGTATTGTATCAGGTTTCGCAGATGACACAAAGATATGCAATGAAATACTGTATTGAACAAAGGTGACATAGAAAGATTACAAAACGACATTGAAACATTATTCCAGTGGGCAAAAGACAACAATATGAAGTTCAACGAAGAAAAATTCTAACTTCTAAGATACGGTAATAACAAGGAGCTACAGAATAAAGGGTACAAAACTCTACAAGAGAAACAGATAACACCAAATCCACAAGTCAGGGATCTTGGAGTAATAATGTCGTCGGATGCAGAATTCAAAGAGCACTATAACATCAAAATTACAACGGCTAGAAAAATAATGGGAATCATCTGGAGGAGTTTCCGCAGCAGAAAAGCAAACATCATGCTCAAATTATGGAAGAGTCTAGTCCTACCAATAATTGAGTATTGCTTAGTACTCACAAGCCCATACAGAAAACGAGACATTGCGAACATTGAAGTTATACAAAGGACTTTTACGTCTAAGATCGGGGAAACGGAAGGTGAAGACTACTGGTCTCGACTACAATCCCTGAAACTCTACTCTCTCGAAGGAAGGCGAGAGCGGTACACAATAATATACATATGGAAAATAGTGGAGGGCTCTGTCCCTAACCTTAGAAATGAAATAGAAACTGGAATGAGAGAAGAGGCAAATTTTGTACTGTCCCAGCTGCTGTGGGACAAGGGGCCATGAAAACGAGGATGGAAAATACACTCAGAATACGAGGCCCAAAGCTTTTCAATGCCCTACCGAGAGAAGTAAGGAATCTCCAGCACACTGACTTGAATAACTTCAAGAACCAGCTGGACAGATTCCTGTGCAAAGGTCCTGACCAGCCATACGTGGCTGGCTACGAGGGCAGGAGATCAAACAGCAATTCCCTCCTTCACTAAATCCTACAAATGAGGCGGGACGTTATTTTTACTTTTATTTTTAAACAAACGTTTAGGATTGGCCTGTGATCGACCTTTCTGTAGCATCTTTTTTTTCATGAAATTTTATGAGGCACAGAGTCACTTACTTTTTCCATCCTCTCCTCGTAACCCGCACACAGTGGATGTACAAATTTATCATGTCAGTCTGTGAATGTTGTTAATGGAATACTTGTAGATACCGCATTTCCTTTGATTGAAAATTAAATAACTTTGGATCTAAAAATGGAGAGATATTTTCACTTTTGTTTTCAGATCTGCGACCATATCTTGCTCTACAAAAAACGTTTACAAATAAGTTGTACGTCAGTCACCCATTTTAATGTAACGTTTTTTTAACATTGAATTCAATGTGCAACATTAGCGTAACTTTTCCAGCTTTAACAAAATTAAGACTTTTTCCTTTATTTCGTTCCGTAACTTTTTGTTGTTAAGGAAGGAAGACCCTTATCCCTTTCTTCTCACAATATTATCCCTTTCTTATCCCTTTCTTCTCACGGTCTTATCCCCTTCTTATCCCTTTCTTCTCACAATCTTCTTTAAGATCGTTAGTATGGATTTCGCAAGGGACTCTCTACTGGTGATCTTGTTGCATATCTCTCTAATTCTTGGTCATCCTCCTTTCGGGATTTCGGTGAAACTTTTGCTGTTGCGCTAGACATATCTAAAGCTTTTGACAGAGTCTGGCATAAATCTTTAATTCCCAAACTGCCCTCCTTCGGTTTCTATCCTTCTATCTGTGCCTTCATCTCTAATTTCCTTTCTGGCCGATCTATAGCTACAGTTATAGATGGCCAGTGTTCTTCTCCTAAAGCTATTAACAGTGGTGTTCCTCAGGGTTCTGTGCTGTCACCCACTCTTTTCCTTTTATTTATTAGTGATCTTTTCATTCGCACTTCCTGTTCTATTCGCTCCTATGCTGATGATTCCACTCTTCATTTCTCTACCCAATTCCCAAAGCGTCCCTCTCAACAGTTACTCCATGATTCGCGTAGTACTGCTATGAAGCACCTGACCTCTGATCTTTCTGCTATCTCTGAGTGGGACAGAGAAAACCTTATGGCTTTCAATGCCTCAAAAACTCAGTTCCTCCATCTGTCTATTCGTCACAATCTTCCACACGACTATCCTCTTACCTTCAGCAACACACAACTGAATCCTTCCTCTTCTCTTAACATTCTTGGCGTTTTCTTCTCTCTTGATCTTTCCTGGAAAGATCACATATACTCTCTTTCTAAAACAGCTTCTAAGAGGTTAGATGTGCTGTACCACCTCCGCAGTTTCTTCACCCCGACCCAGTTGCTGTCTCTGTACAGGGGTCTTGTTCGCCCCTGTATGGAGTATGCTTCTCATGTGTGGGGTAGTTCAACCCACGTGGCCGTATTTGACCGGGTGGAATCAAAGGCTTTTCGTCTCATCAATTTCCCGCCTCTTACTGATTGTCTTCAATCTCTCTCTCTTCGCCGCAATGTTGCTTCACTCTCTCTTTACTATCGCTATCATAACGGACATTGCTCTTCTGAATTCTCTATCTGCATGCCTTCTCCTTTAAGGAGAGCACGCAGTACCAGACTTTCTACACTTTCTCATTCCGTTTCTGTCCAACTCGCTAATGCAAGGGTTGATCGGTATTTTCAATCTTTCATCTACTCAACCTGTCAACTCTGGAACAGTCTTCCCCAATCTATCTTTCTTCCTGTCTATGACCTCCCATCTTTCAAACACAAAGTGTCTAGGCATCTCGAAAACCCCGGACCTTGATTTTGGATCTCTTCTTCATTTGTCCTTGGCCCCTCCTTCTTGCATAAAAACAAAATTTCATTCCATAACAGTTCCGTAACTTTTGTTGTTGTGTTTCCCTCTTATTGCGTAACTTTGTCGGAACGTTTTTAAAAATGAAACCTATACAGATTTTTCCAGATAAATATCGCCTATAAATTTCCACTTGCATAACACACATAATATATAGCACATTATAAAATTGAGATTCTAATTAAAATAAAGCACCTGTAAACACGTTTTCATGCTGTTGTTTTGCAATGATACTCCTATGTAATTATAAACCTGTGTTACCGTTTAGGTGCCTGGCGTAAGACAAAAATAATGAAGGCGCTAAAAGGCGTGTATGAAATGTAGTTTGAATATTCATTAACATGGTGTGATTTTTTTCATTAATGAAGAATCTATATTATATCTTCATCCTGAATAAAAATATCTTTGAATGTACTTTTGAGAAATGTTCTCTCTCTTGTCTTGTTTCGGTCAATTTACAGTTTACATAAGGAGGTACATGGAAGATAACTCTTTAAAAATTAATTTAAAGTATGGTTGATTATGGCCCACATTATGAACAGTTGTCTTATACTACAAACTTTTCTCACTCTTATATAAAATAGTTTGATCGAGTCGAGCAGATTAAGTATACAGCAATAAAAACACACTAGAGTTTGGTTTACATACAAATTTTAGTCTGAATTAATATATACACAAAAGCGTGCTCAGAATTCCTTTCTTAAATTTGGAAATGTGTGATGTGCTATTGTTAAATTTAGTAATGTAAGATTTTCTACGATATTTTTAAAGTTTCTTCATAAAATACATTTTCTATTTCAAAGGTAAAGTTCTGAATTGTAATTTTAGCTTCAATTACACATAGATCATAATCCAACATTATATCTGACTTGTTGAGTCTCTTTAACTCTCAAGTTTCACGTCAAGTCTAACATTGAACATGGAACAGGGACGAAATAATTGAGCGTGTATGGCCGGTGTAACGTTGAAAAATGAGGTACATCCTATTATTCAACGTTGACTAATAAGGTTCATATCATTTTTCAACGTTGAATAATGAGGTGCACCTCAATTTTCAACGTTGAATAATAAGGTGCACCTCAATTTTCAACGTTGAATAATGAGGTGCACCTCAATTTCCAACGTTGAATAATGAAGTGTACCTCAATTTTCAAAGTTGAAAAATGAAGTACATTGTTGAAAAATGAGACACTTCGTTGAAAATTGAGTTGAAGTAGGCTCTAAGTTCAAGGCTCAGCTGAGTTTCTGAACCCAATCAAAATAAATAAAACTAGCGGAGCGACCCGGCGTTAATTGATTGCCAGGTTAGGTCAACTGAATGCCCGATTAGATTAATTGAATGCCTGGTTAGGTTAATTGAATACCCGGTTAGCTTAATTGTACGGTAATGTACGCCCTTGACGATTGGTTAGGTTAAGTCGTGATATTTTCGTTAGTTTTAACGAAAATATCACGACTTAACCTAACCAATCGTCAAGGGCATACAGTTGACCTAACCGGGCATTCAATTAACCTAACCGGACATATATATATATATATATATATATATATATATATATATATATATATATATACCGTTCAACTTCCACCCGGGCAACGCCGGGTCGCTCCGCTAGTTTTATTTATTTTGATTGGGTTCAGAATCCCAGCTGAGCCTTGAACGGCCAAGCTCTGAGGGGATACTTTAACTTATAGCCTACTTCAACTCAACTTTCAACGAAATGTCTATTTTTCAACAATGTACTTCATTTTTCAACATGAATTCAGGCTGTCTTGGAAGCCAATGGCGGGAACACCAAGTTTTAATTGTTTCTCATTAAATTCAGGATTAAATTCTCTTTTGTAAGGTATGTTTAGTTTTACTGTACCTTTAATGGTTTAGGCCATGGGCGGGGGGGGGCTAAGGTTTATTGGAGTTCCGTATATATATATATATATATATATATATATATATATATATATATGGGATGAATTTCACAATAAAACACGTGAAATGAATGAATGAATGCTGCAAACCCACAAGGAAAAAGAAAAACGATTCCAAGGCCTTTCGTGTATTCAAAGCTACACCTCGTCAGGGAATGACGAGGTGTAGCTTTGAATACACGAAAGGCCTTGGAATCGTTTTTCTTTTTCCTTGTGGGTTTGCAGCATATATATATATATATATATATATATATATATATATATATATATATACTGTATATATATATATATATATATATATATATATATATATGATACACACAGACAGTGCATGGAACAAGGAACTCTTCTGGGATAATTAAATCCACTATAGTCCGAATAAGTAATGGTAAATGACAAATACCATAGTTTTTCTTTTTCATGATGCTAGCCCGACGTGGGCAACGGGTCACTCGCAAAGAGGTCCCATAAATATAGCTTCCCTCACCAGCTATCTGCAAAGCAGACAGGATCCAGCTTTGGGACATGGATCTAGGGTTTAAAGCACCTAGCCATGCTACATTTAGAACCTCAATATAAGCAACAGACCTCTGCCAGTTGAGGTTTAAGTTTTGGTTTTTGGCTAAAAATATAATAGTTACCCCTTTTTCTTTTTCTTTGATGCATTTAATCTGACGTGAAGGCAGCGAGTCTGTTGCTTATATTGAGGTTCTAAATGTAGCATGGCTAGGTGCTTTAAACCCTAGATCCATGTCCCAAAGCTGGATCCTGTCTGCTTTGCAGATAGCTGGTGAGGGAAGCTATATTTATGGGACCTCTTTGCGAGTGACCCGTTGCCCACGTCGGGCTAGCATCATGAAAAAGAAAAACTATGGTATTTGTCATTTACCATTACTTATTCGGACTATAGTGGATTTAATTATCCCAGAAGAGTTCCTTGTTCCATGCACTGTCTGTGTGTATCATAAAAAACTCAGGGGACCATTCTGAGTTCATTCCCATATATATATATAATATATATATATATATATATATATATATATATTAATATATATATATATATTAGGGTGGAGTGAAAATATTAAACCGTCTTGCTTCACTCATGGTTTGGTGTATTGACCCTCTAGAAGTTCTAAAAAGATAATATTTTCTTTTTAGGACTCTCCACCCACCGCATTTTGGCCGAAAACAAAATGGCGGAAAGTCATATTTTGAAAGACCTCGAGTATAATATCTATTGGTTTTTGAGAGAAGATATCGCGTTATAGTGTGCGTTATTTGGTTATAACTATGATAACGACTAAATATATTCACACAACACAAGCGATACTTACTAATCACCAACTACTTAAGAACACACAGACGCTTATCTAAACATCAGTCTCACTCGAGGTCAATGACATCTTGCATATGGCTGATAAGGGATGGGGGTAGGAACCGCATGCTGCATATTGTAGCATTTGTGGCTACAAAGACTATTGAGTAAAATATGTTTACATTTTAGTTTTAGAGCTTATATATAATTTGTTTTAACTAATTCCGTGTTTTGTATTTTTTCAGATTTTCATAATGTGATATTTCTGTAGAAATTTAACCTCAGCTCTAAATATGGCAAAATCCCTACTAACTAGACAGTCGGTGAAGCAACATTTCCTATTCGGAATTCCAAGTGAATTGTCACATAATGTCTTACCCTCTAATATGCAGGTTGGAAGATATTTTCTTCTACTGAAGGAAGGCTCATCTGCAAAATTGACAAATAATGATATTCTCGAAACGATAGCAGAAGCATTGGTCGAAGTGTGGAAACGTTCATCAATACCTTCAATGAGTAAAAAATCCATAATTGCCAAGCTGAAACGCTTTACCGAGAAGGTTACGCAATTCAATTGATCCAAAAGCAGTGCGAAGCTTATTGAGTTGTTCAAAAAATCATTGGTAGAACTCTTTGACATTTGTGCCTGTAAATGCAACTTCGTTTCGCACCAAGAGTTTGGCTGCCGAAAAAGCGGATGTAAAGAAAAACATTATTTGTGTTTATCCAAAAGAATTAAGAATACCCAAAGAAAAACTGGAATTCCGTGAGGATCAGAGGACTATGCGAAATATAGTGGATGTAATTTACCAGAAGAGTTCCTTGTTCCATGCACGGTCTGTGTTTCACATATAAGTTTCTCAGGGGACCATTCTGAGTTTGTGTATATTAAACGGACGTGTTATGTGCCTTGAAAAGTGGACGCTCAGTGTTCCGGTTGAGGTTTAAGTTTTGTTTTTTGGCTAAAAATACAACAGTTACCCCTTTTTCTTTTATGTATTCAATTCGACGTGAATGCAACGAGTTTCTTGCGTATATTGAGGTCCTGAGGTGTAAGCTATAAACCCTAGATCCTGTCCCAAAGCTGGATCCTATCTGCTTTGCAGATAGCTGGTGAGGGAAGCTATATTTTGGGGGTTCTTTGCGAGTAACCCGGTGCCCACTTTGGGCTTTCCGGACCTAGTATGTTTCATGGACTGCTCTCGATTTTCCTACGAAATTGCAAACAAGGGCAGTCGATGACCCTGATTTTGTTTCTGCAATCGGTTTTCTTGAAAAACCTAACCTGACCTGACCTAACCTAACCTGACCTAACCTAACCTAACCTGACCTAACCTAACCTAACCTGACCTGACCTAATCGAGTTTCTTATACTATTGTTTTTTGCAAGATATCGCACTAATTCTTGTCATTTTTTGTGAATTTGTATGGCGTAAGCGCCACACCAGCTCGGACTTATTCAAAAAGATGTTGGAGTGTATTGCGTCGTTTCAGTAAATAAATTTATTCAATATCCAATGACATTTTTCTTTATCATTTCTCAAGAAAACCGATTGCAGAAACAAAATCAGGGTCATCGACCGCCCTTGTTTGCAAATTCGTAGGAAAATCGAGAGCAGTCCATGGAACATACTAGTCCCGGTTTTCCATCATGAAAAAGAAAAACTATAGTATTTGTCATTTATCATTACTTATTCGAACTATAGTGGATGTAATTTCACAGAACAGTTCCTTGTTCCATGCACGGTCTGTGTTTAACATATAAGTTTCTCAGGGGACCATTCTGAGTTTGAATGTTAATATATATATATATATATATATAAAATGTGTGTGTGTGTGTGTGTGTGTGTGTATATGTATATATATATATATATATATATATATATATATATATATATATATATATATATAAGTAGGTGATATTCAGAAACTTGAGTTGGAAAATTTGAATGTTTTTGTCTATTTGTAGGATGATAGCATGCCATGAACAAAACTCAAAATGCAGACTTCTTATTCTGGGTTGACTCCAAATGCACCGAAATTGTTTTCCGTTTGGGTTTAAGATATCCGTGATACTTTACATTTAAAAAAAAATTAATATTCTGTCTAACCAAATCTCAACATGTTCGATTGTTTACTTGATGTTCATCGTCGCCAGCGATTCTCGTCTCTGTATTCCCTCCGCTTACCTCAATGGTTGTGTAACCTTGTTCATTTATTACTCGTGAATTTCTTTCATAGTTATCATTCATTCTGTATTCTGTTTTAAAACGAGTCTGTCCCTTCGCAGTTCCTACATTTAATGTTAATACTTGTAATTTTTTCATTCTGCCCAGTAATTGTTACAATTTGTAAAGCTCCGCTCTCAGTTATTGTTTTATGCTCATAAATATATTATGGTATAGTTACGAGTGTTATATAACCTATACATTTCTTATAATTTATTTGCTATTAACCTAAATGTTACAATTTCTAATTTATCATTTATATAATTTGTAATTGTGAGAGTGCGATAAGTATGTCCTTTTTTGGAAAATTTATATCAGGGATCGAATTCTCGCCTGAATCACTCTTTGCATTTTGGGTCCTTAATTCTGGTTTCAGCGAACTAAAGCGTGAATTCATCGGCCGTTAAATAGTTCATTTATTTCCTTCAGGTCATTCGTGTATAATTTCCATTCTTGTTTTTTAAAGGTATCATATTTCCATTATATTTCGTCCGATTTTTTTTTCTGAAAGTGTATAAAAATATTTTGAATTATTCAATTAATTTTCTGGTGTTTTTGATATGCTTCACCAATAGATTTTAATTAAATTAACAGGGGGGGGGAAAGTGTTTTTTAAAAGAACTAAACGCATGGTTAACTGTTTGCACAATACCAAATACTGTAGTTAATCGAACATTAAAAAATGTCCTTTATGTATACTTTCCAAATACTACTGTGGAAACGTCGCGAAAAGTAGATGGAAAGTACAATAAATACAATAGTCACTTTGATTCCGTCAGAAGGTATATGGAAAGCGCACGAGGGACTTCGTTTTAGGCACAGTTAGAATGTTGAAGTATCCCAAAAGTTACAGCCGTGAATTCCTGATTTGGAACGGACCAGCGAACTGACAGCGTATTTGGCAAGGAGACCGAAAGTGCATTTTTAATATATATATATATATATATATATATATTATATATATATATATATATATATATATATATATATAGGAACACTTAAAAGAATTCAGAAAAGGGCGACCAATCTTATATCTAAACTTCATAATGAAAACTAGAACAAAGATCAGCAGAACTTGATTTGTATTCACTGGAAAAGATAAAGGGGGAGGGGCTAACTTATTGGAACTTTTAAGATATTAAATAGATTTGATAATGTAAATTTGGAGCACCTTCTTAAATTAGATAATGAGACTGTAACCTGGAATATAATGGATTTAAATTTAAGGGTAGAAGGTTTGATAGCAATATAACGGAAAGTTTTTTCTTATAATATATTTAATTTTTGGAATATTCTACCGCCGCAGATCGTAGGTAGTAAGTACATCTGTTAACATTTTTAAGAATAACTAAGAAAATTTTCGCAAATTGAGTTCTGATCCATATTTGGACTTGAGGTGATCAAGGAGAGAGCAAATGCGGAGAAACGAGTAAATGATACTTCGATGAAACGATGTTTTCATGAAACGATGTTTCTTCTAATGACTAATTAAAAAGAAAAATCCTTAAAAAAGCGCATGTTGTAGATTAGATTATGTAATTTAGTATCCTTTTTTTATCTTATTACCTCAAATTTTCGTTTGTGTTTGGGTAAACGAGGTAATATGTATGTACGGTGTGAAAATTAGTTTCTGAGTGGAGGTTTGCACCTGCATGAGTGTGAGAATGGTGTGAGGGTTTTTTACTTCCTCCTTTGGCTACTCTAGAGAGGATCCTCAGGTCTTTGATAGCCTGTAACTTATGTAATATATATATGAGGGTAATTCAATAAGTATCCGCACTTTTTATTTTCACAATTTTATTTTCACATCTCATGGATTATAAACATCACTTCTCAACATAGTCTCCCTGTTTCTCAATACACTTAGTCCAGCGATCTATAAGCTTCTTAATGTCATCACAAAAGAATGTTTTTGGCTGTGTGCGTAGCCAGTCATGCACCGCCTCCTTCAGGTCATCATCGCCTTGGAATCGCTGACCTCCCAAAGCGTCTTTTAGTGGTCCAAACAGGTGAAAATCTGAAGGTGCCAGGTCTGGACTGTAGGCTGGATGGTCGAGAACTTCAAATTTAAGTTCTTGAAGGCATTTTCTAGTCTGTGCAGCGGTATGAGGGTGCGCATTGTCGTGTAACAGAATAACACCTTCCGACAATCTCCCTCTCCGTTTTGTGCGAATTGCTTGCTTTAACTCATTCCGAAGCATGTCAGAATACGATGCACTTGTTACTATAGTTCCACGCTCTAGATAATGTTCAAGGATATCGCCTCGTGTATCCCAAAACAGTGTTAGCCTAACTTTACCTGTTGACGGCTGCGCTTTGAACTTCCTTGCAACGGAAGATGTTGGATGCTTCCATTGTATGCTCTGTCGTTTGCTTTCTGGTTCATAGTGATGGATCCAGGTTTCATCTCCAGTGATAATGCGCTCCAAAAAGTTTTCACCTTCATTATGATACCGCGCCAAAAGACAAGAGCAGACGTCCATACGATTACGCTTGTGCTCTTCTGTCAACTGTTTAGGCACCCATTTTGCACACTTTGTGAAAGCCAAGAATGTCATGAACTATCTAATAGGCTGACACTTGACTGATGTCTAATGAAGATGCAATTTCTTTTATTGTTAATCTTCTGTCATCGAAAATCATGGCTCTGGCTTCTTCCTGCTTGTCACCACTGGTTGATGTTGACGGTCGTCCTGAGCGCTGAGCATCTGTCACACATGTCCGACCTTCCTCGAACATTTGAATTCACTCGTACACACTTCACCGTGGTAACGCATTATTCCCATACTGAGCACATAAACGCGTGTGAATTTCAGCTCCTTTCACACCTTCTTCCCACAAAAAATGAACCACGGATCTCTGTTCTTCCAGAGTACAAATTGAAAGCGGCGCTCACTACTCGTACGATATGTGACAGCTACGAGTAGCTTAAATAATCCTATACTGTTGCTAGCCTAAATAAGCCTATACTGTTGCTAGCCTAAATAAGCCTATACTGTTGCTAGCCTAAATAAGCCTATACTGTTGCTAGCCTAAATAAGCCTATAGATCTCAGTTTGGCTCATTATTACGAGTATATATTATATATACTATATTATCACTAAAATAAAAAGTGCGGATACTTATTGAAGTACCCTCGTATGATCTGTCTTTTCTTTATATATATATATATATATATATATATATGATCTGTCTTTCCTTGTGAACAGACGTGTTCTATCGAGTGTCCAGTATTACCAATTAAATAAGTGATTTTATTCGAAGTGTCTTTAAAAAAAATAAGGGTTTGGTGCTTTCTTAACTAAATCACCTCCGGTCATTAATTATTCATAAACAAATATATTTTATTTTTGACTTTATTTATTACTGTATTATTTGATTAAACCAAGGCGAGCGTAGGTGGCTTGCTTTGTTTGTTTTCCTTCGAGAGGGTAAAATTCCAAAACGTGGTCTAATAAGGTTGATTATGCCTTGTTGAAGATCATCATGTTGGGTGCGGTCACCGTCCGTGGGAAAAAAATAAGGAAAAAGGGAAAAAAATCGGCCGAATTGTGGACGGACAAGTTTTTTGTTTTTTTTGTTTTTTTATCCATCTTTATTGATACTTTTTCTTTTTCAGAACCTTCGTCGGTAGCTTAATTAAGCATATATTCATTTAGTACAAATTTGGGTTAGAGGAACCTGTTTTTGCGGATGAAGAACATTTTTGCGGGCTTGCGCAGGTGACGTCACAATAAGCACGCAGTAGACTTACGTTTTATTTATTAATTACTCCTTACTTATTCTAGGAGACGAACGTGATTATTAGATTACTATTATTAACTCGATATTAATTTCCAAACGCTCTTTTTTTAATTAGTTAATAGCATGGCACCCCCGTTAAGTACTTGCAGTCGCTGTAAAGGATAGTTTGCCGCTTACGCGTTTATTTTCGCTAATAATAATGATCAGTTAGTTTGCAGGTGGTTTGCAAACATGGATTTGCTGAGGAACAAGCTAGAGCGTGAGAGGGAGGCCAGAGTGAGGCTTGAAGAAAGAGTGGTGCTCCTGACGGGAAAGTTAGAATCCCTTGGGCCCCTTGAGAGGAGTTATTCTTCAGTCACGGCCCCTTCTGCCTCAGTTTCTACTAATGATATAAATAACACTGATAGCCCTCTCTCTTCCCCTAGTTCCCGACCCTTCATGCAAGTGCGTAATGGAGCCTCATTGAGACAACCTGAGACTTGTCTACCGGTATTAATGAACAATAAGTTTTCTGTTTTAGGCTTCGAAGACGTAGATGAACCGGAAATACGACTCATTGGTGATTCCATTGTTCGAGGGCAGGTCAAGGAATTCTATGGGAGAAACCCTCGTCGTAGGCGCCGTTAATGCTACCCTGGTGTAAGGGTGGAGGATATAACTAATAGTGTTGACCATTTTACAGACGGAACTTCTGAGGACACAACGTATGTTATTCATGTCGGTACTAATAACGTTTTAAATTCTAGATCGGAAGAGATGCTGGCTAGGTACAGGGACCTATTACAGCGATTAAAGGAAAAAACTAATAAGATTGTTTTAACAGGTATACTTCCTCGAATTATCCAACGTAGCGATTTCTACAAGAAGGCGACCTATATCAACAATAACCTAATGTCTCTTTGCCAACAGGAAGGAGTGCATTTTGAGAATTTTTGGAACAGTTTCTACGGCAGGAGGGACTTGTTCCTCGAAGATGGACTTCATCTTATTGACGTCGGAGCTGCGCGTTTAGGAAGACTATTTCATAATACTGTCTCTTCTTTTCAGGCTGCCGTAACTCGAACGGTTCCGGCGTAATTTCCTCAAATTTCCCTTACGCTCCCGAAGGTATCGCAATTAAAAACAATTTGAAGGTTCTATCCTTAAATGCTCGTAGTCTACGAAATAAAATAAATGAATTTTTCGTGGCTTAGCACTGAAACACGTGACTTTGTAGGGGAGTATCAAATTAGATGTTATAGACTTTTTGTTAAAAACAGAATAGGTAGGCGAGGAGGCGGTGTTATGTTGCATATCAAAGATTATATTGCGAACGTTATAGAAGTGAAGCACAGAATTCCAGAACCGATAGATTCGACTACAGCAGAACTTAAATTGAACGATTTCAAAGTTCTTGTTGCTGTTATATATAGGCCCCATAATCAAACAGCTGATACGGACGAAGCGTTATATCGTGAACTAAAGAGAATAATAGGTAAGGCAGGACTTATTATGGGTGACTTTAACTGCGACAACGTGATTTACGATACAATGCAGGGAGACGCGGAAGGTAATCGTTTAGTAAATTTTCTCGAGGATAGCTTTCTTATTCAAAAGGTTGGGGAACCTACGAGGTTGGACAGTATTTTAGATTTAGTAATAACTACGGATGATAGGCTAATCATTGATCTTTAAGTAATAGAAACGTTAAGCAATAGCGATCAAAATATGGTAGAGTTTGTCCTCTCAATAAGTCACTCGAAACCAGCTAACTCGACTAAAATTCCTAACTTCCAGCACGCAGACTTTTGTAAATTTAGAAATGAATTGTCACTCGTCAATTGGGAAAACGTAATGGGGATCTCCAACGCAAAACTAATGTGGGAATCGTTTGAAACAGTATTTATGACTATAAATGAGCAATGTGTACCGTACAAGATTAAGCGTGCGAAAGTAAACAACAAGTCCTTGTGGTTTACTTGTAGAGTAGGAGATATTACAAATAGTAGAGATAGGGCTTATAGGTTACATAAGCGCGATAAAGACAATTTGTGGTAATGAAACAATTACATATCTCTAAGGTGTGAAGCGAAAAGTGTAACAAAAAAGTCCAGACGCGAATTTGAAATCTCCGTAGCTCGTGACGGCAAAGAAAACCCCAAGCGATTCTTTCAATACATCAACAATAAGAATCCAGTAAAAAGTGTCTTGGGGCCGTTGAAAAATTTTAACGGAGAGCTAGTTCCTGAAAACAAGCAAATGGCTACCTTGCTAAACGAATTTTTTACGTCGGTTTTCACTATAGAAGATGTAACGAATATCCCTACTGTCATAGCCATAATACCTTTTGATAATGGTAATACTTTGGATAATATTGTGATTAGTGAAAGGGAGGTAATGCGCTATATTGATAAAATGAAAATGCATAAATCACCGGGGCCGGATTCCATATATCCCATACGACTAAAAGAATTAAAGGAAAGCATTGTTGTGCCGCTAACAAAGATTTTTAATGCATCTATTTCTGAGGAGTGCGTACCAAATAATTTCAAGTTAGCAAATGTAACACCTATCTTTAAGAAAGGCAATAAAGGTGCGGCGGGATATTATAGGTCAATCAGTTTAACGTCTGTTGTAGGTAAGCTACTGGAATCAACAATTAGGGATCGTATAGTCGAACACTCAGAATTGCATAACTTGGTTAGAAATATGTAGCACGGTTTTAGGCAAAACAAATCTTGCTTAACTAATCTTTTATAATTTTTTTCAAAGTGTGATTGAAGTTTACGATAGTCATCGGGTTGTTGATGTAGTGTATTTAGATTTTCAAAAAGCGTTTGACACCGTACTGCACAAAAGACTCATTAAAAAACCTAAGGCTCATGGAATCAGGGGTGTAGTAATAAATTGGATAAAAGAGTGGTTGCGAGGTAGGAAACAGAGGGTGGTCGTTGATCGAGAGGAGTCGTCTTGAGTTAATGTAGCGAGCGGCGTTCCTCACGGTTCTGTATTGGACCCTTTGCTTTTTCTTATATATATATTAACGAATTAGACGTCGGCCTAGTCAGTACAGTTTCAAAGTTTGTGGATGACACAAAGTTGGGTGGTAGGGCAATTAATGATGAAGGTAGAGATAAAATCCAGGAAGATCTGAATAAAATCGTTGATTGGTCAATCACATGGCAAATGAGATTTAACGTCGACAAGTGCAAAATTTTACATATAGGTTCGCGTAACGGTAACTTTGTGTATAATATGTCAGGGAAGGAGTTAGCAAGCGTAGAGCAGGAAAAAGATTTAGGAGTTATAGTCACTATTGATTTAAAAGTGGCGAAACAAAGTACAGCAATGGTCAATAAAGCTAACAAAGTGCTAGATTTTATAGCTCGGAATTTTGAGTACAAATCGTGGGATATTATTTTTCCTCTTTATAAATCATTAGTTAGACCCCAATTGGAGTACGCGATCCAACTTTGGAATCCGCATATGCGAAAAGATATAGACAAAATCGAAAGAGTTCAAAGACGAGCAACTAAGATGATTCCGTCGCTTAGGTCAAAGTCGTACGAGGATAATTAAAATTGACTACACTCGAGACTCTGAGGCTAAGGGGTGATCTAATCCAGGTTTTTAAAATTATGAATGGGATCGATAACTTAGATAGAGATAGCTTTTTAGAAATATCTCAATATAATAGGACTAGAAATAACGGGTGTTAGTTGACAAGTAGAAGGTTCGAGACAGCAGTTGCCAAAAACTTTTTTACGCATAGAATAGTAAATAGCTGGAATAGTTTGCCAGTAGAAGTAATTAGTAGCACGTCTATAAACATGTTGAAAAATCGATTAGACACATATATTGATAGATTGGGTATAGTTTAAGGTAGTAAAATCAAGGCTTTGTGGTTCGGAACCCACGTAAAATTGTAGGTCCTCTCCGTCACCACGGAGGACATGCACAATACACAATTACGAACACAGTTACGTAGACCAGCCATGAGTGGATCCTATGGTCTGAAACATTATAACATTGTAACATAACAAGTCAGTGGGTTGGAGATTCCTTACTTTTCTCGGTCGGGCATTGAAAAGCTTTGGGCCTCGTATCCTGAGGGAACTTTCCATCCTCGTTTTCATGGCCCCTTGTCCCACAGCAGCTGGGACTGTACAAAATCTGCCTCTTCTCTCATTCCAGTTTGTTTCTATTTCATTTCTAAGGTTAGGGACAAAGCCCTCCACTATTTTCTATATGTATATTATTGTGTACCGCTCTCGCCTTCTTTCGAGAGAGTAGAGTTTCAGGGATTGTAGTTGAGACCAGTAATCTTCACCCTCCGTTTCCTCGATCTTAGACGTAACAGTCCTTTGTATAGCTTCAATGTTCGCAATGTCTCGTTTTCTGTATGGGCTTGTAAGTACTGAGCAATACTCAGTTACTGGTGGGACTAGACTCTTCCATAATTTGAGCATGATGTTTGCTTTTCTGCTGGGGAAGCTCCTCCAGATTATTTTTCTAGCCGTTGTAATTTTGATGTTGTAGTGCTCTATGAATTCTGTATCCGACGACATTATTACTCCCAGATCCCTGACTTGTAGGTTTGGTATTATCTGTTTGTCTTGCAGAGTTTTGTATTTTTTATTCCGCAGCTCCTTGTTATTACCATATCTTAGAAGTTGGAATTTTTCTTTGTTGAACTTCATATTTTTGTTTTCTGCCCAATGGAATAATGTTTCAATGTCGTTTTGTAATTTTCTTATGTCACCTTCATTCAATATTTCCTAACATATCTTTGTGTCATCTGCGAAACGTGATACAATACTGTCCTTAATATCTGCATCAATATCTGCAATCATTATCATGAATAGCAAGGGAGCTAATACTGTCGCTTGTGGGACAGAGCTCTCTCCTTCCGAGACTTCAGATTTAACTCCGTTTACCACCACACTGTGTTCTTTGCGTCAAGAAATTAAATATCCATCTTCCTAGCTTTCCAATAATTCCTGTATTCTTAAGTTTGTGTGCTATGATTCCATGGTCACATTTATCGAAGGCTTTAGCAAAGTCAGTATATATTACATCTATGTTTTGTCCTTGACAAAATGTTTCCAATATTTTCTCCTGGTGGTCTAATAGCTGTGATAGGCATGATCTTCCAGCCCTGAAGCCATGTTGATTTGGGTTGTATAAGTCTTTTTCTTGTAGGTAGTAATTAGTTTTATCTCTAATTATACGTTCAAAACACTTTATGAGGTGTGAGGTGAAAGCCACTGGCCGATAATTCTTGGGCATTGCTCTATTACCACCTTTAAATAGGGAAGCAATTTTCGCGTTCTTTAAGGGGAGAGAAATTTGTTCTGTGTCGAGTGATTTCTTCCATAGTAAGTATAGCGATTTGGCTATACTCTCTCTACATTTCTTCAGAAACGTGGCACTCCATGTTTCTGGCCCTGGCGCTGAATTGTCTCGCATGTGTGCTAAGGCTGTAATTACATCTCCTTCCGTGAACTCGAAGTCCATTAATAGGTTTGTGGCGGAATTTGTTCTTGGCTGATTTGTATGTAGGTCGAAAAATTCGTCTGGGTTTTCCACTTCCATCTCGGACTTAGGGGGTGCTAAACACAGAGTTAAATTGTTCCCTAAGCAGTTCGCTTATTTCTTTCGGGTCATTTGTGTATTCGGCCTCCCCTTCTATCGACGGACCAACACTCTCCTTACACTGCATTTTCCTTTTCGCAAACGTGTAGAAGTATTTTGGGATATTTTTTATGTTTTCTGCTACCTTGTTTTCCTCCTCGTTTATCTTATGTATGAATGTTTGCTTTAGGTCAATTTCTATTTCGCCAAGTTTCCTCTCTGGTTTGAGTCTCTTTGCATCAGTTCTGCATCTGTGGAGATGTTTTACGGTTTGTCTTCGTTGCCTGAATAGTGTCCTGATTTTCCTCTCGAGCTTGCTACGTTTTCTTTCCTGTCTCTCTGGAATATGTTTCAGTATTATAGATCTGGTTTCAGTCTCAATTATACATAGTATTTCTTGTGAAGTCTTCTCGTGAAGTAGCAATTCCCAATTTACTTCCCTTAAATTTTCATTTACGTTTTCCTAATTTACTTTCTTTGAATTTATGTTTAAGCCTTCAAATATTCCTTCTGACTCTCCAGGATGCGTTTTCGGACCTCTGGGTGCTATGTTGTCATGAAACTTCTCGACATATATAACTTCATTTTTCTTCCATGTTATGAATGGGAAATTAAAATCTCCGAAAATTAGAATATCTGTTGCTGGAGTTTGAAGTGATTTTAATATGCTTTCTATTTCATTTGTAGCAAATTGGAATTCACTTTTTATGGTGTTTGGTGGTGGGTAGATGTTCATAATGGTTAGGTTCAGTTCTTTTACTTCTAATATAACTTCGACTGTGCTGTTTGATTTGTTTACCTTCACTTCACATGTGTATGTGTTTTTCGCGTAGATGCAACACTCTCCCCCTCGTCTAGCCACTATATATATATATATATATATATATATATATATATATATATATATATATGCACTAAAATCACAAAATAACACGTGACCCTATTAATAAGCAAACAACCACAGGGAAAAGGAAACCAAAGTCCGAGCGCTTTCGTGATATATTCACATTATCAAGGAGGAACAGAAAAAAAAAAAAATATATATATATATATAATATATATATATATATATATATATATATATATATATATATATATATATATTTCAACTGTTAAGGTACGGAAAAAGGGAGCACCTAAAATCCATGGCATACTATACCCTACATGAACAGGAAATTCAGAGAAAATCTAAAGCAAAAGATTTAGGAGTTGTAATAACTGATGATAAGAAATTTGAAACACAAAATAAGATGGCAGTAAACAGAGCAAAGAGAATAACTGGGCAGATACTAAAAACCTTTAAACTAAGGGATAGGAATATAATGATTCCTTTATTGAAAACACTGATCATACCCAAGCTGGAATACTGCTCGGTATAACATCCCCATATAAAAAAGAAGACATTAGTCAGCTAGAAGGGATCCAGAGAAGCTTCAGAGCCAAGATCAATTGATGCAAAGAAGTAAATTACTGGGAAAGGTTACATGAATTAAGCCTATATTCACTGGAAAGAAGAGAAAGATACACCATTATTTACACTTGGAAAATAATGGAGAAACTAGCCCCTAATCTTACTCTGAACCCTATAACACCCCAAACAACAGTAAAAAGTAGAAAAGGAAGACTGTGTCATGTTCCCAAATTAAAGGCTAGAGAGGGAACATCCTCAACCCTGAAGGAAAATAGTTTTGTTGTGAGAAGACCAAGACTGTTTAACCAGCTGCCCAAGGAACTAAGGAACACGAGTGGTGTTGCGGTGGATAGCCTCAAAAAAAGATTAGACGCCTGGCTCAGAACAGCCCACGATGAGCCGGGGGTACCTGGCTATGTGGGGTGGAGCGTACAAAAAAAACCAACTCTCTACCTTCACCAGGCGAACTCGAGATGAGAGACGACAAGCTTGACCTTCTCGAAATGAGGAATCATCGCACGGAACATTTGAAAGGTTGAAAGGTGTATATATATATATATATAGGCGCCTCGGTGGTGTTCTGGTTAGCGTCGCTGACTACGAATCCATCAGCCCCTAGATCGAGACCCGGTGACGGCAGGCGGTGCGTAGCAAAACCCAACTGTACATACCCGAGGGTACCCTGTGTAGCCTAGTGGTTAAGACGCTAGGCTACTGGTGGGGCGTGGTTCGGATCCCACGTTAAACTCTGGGTCTAACGTGGAGTGACAAGCTTGAACTTCGTCAGAATGGACAATTCTCTCGGAAGCAAAACGAAGGTTAACCAAGGTTGTATTTTAATATACTTTAGTATATACTTCGGTATACAGGGTGTTTCAGGAGGAAAGGTCAATACTTCGGCAGGTGATAGTATCGGTCATTGTGAGAAAAAAGTTCATATGAACATGTGTCTAATTCTGAATGGTTACGGAGATAGAGCTGTTTGAATCTACAAATACAAAAGCATTGTTAATGGTAATCAAAAGAAACCAATTACTGTTTCTAACATTTAATGTTTAAACATTGGCATTTTAAATGGTATCAGATATAGAAATGACAAATTTGTTACAGTTTACAATACGTTTTCGAAAATCTCACCGTCAACCTCAATGCACTTTGCAACTCGTGTGCGAAGATCGCATTTTGTTCGTCTGAGTTGATCTTGACGTTCCTTTATGCGGGCAGCAGCATCCAAAATGCGCGCGAGCAATTCGTCTCGTGTATCCACCTTTCTTTTTTAAACTTGACTTTTCATCCACCCCCACAAATAATAATCTAACGAAGAGAAGTCTGGAGACCTTGGTGGCCATTGGATGGGACCACCGCGGCCGATCCATCGACCAGGGAAAGTTTGATTTAGGTATTGCATCACCAGACGGGTAGAATGTGGAGGAGCTCCGTCATGCTGAAAGTACATACCAGCGCGTGTAGCCAAAGGAACATCCTCCAATAGTCCTGGCAATTAATTTTGCAGAAATTGTAGGTAACTTTGTCCTGTAAGACGATTCTCTAAAGTAACAGGGCCAATCAGCTGATCATCGATGATACCGCACCACACATTGGCAGAGAAGCGATGTTAAAAATTTGTTTCCACAGTGGCATTTGGATTTTCGTCTGACCACTGATGAGAGTTATGAGTGTTGTTGATACCGTCACGGGTGGAAGTAGCTTCATCGGTGAACAGTATTAATCGAAACAATCAGCGATTAGCATTTACCCAATGACAAAATTCCAGTCGCATGGCAGCGTCTCCTGGTTGAAGGTGTTGTACACGCTGTACATGATATGGATGCAAGCCTTCCTCACGTAATGTTCGCCATACTCTTGTGTGTGGTACACCGAGACGTGTAGAAATTCTTCGCGAGCTAGTAGTAGGACTACGTTCTACCAACTGAAGAATGTTTTCCACTTCATCCACATCTTGTTGACCTTCACGTTCAGATGAAACATGAGCGCTGGGAAGTGTACCAATCTCACGCAATGTGTTGAAAACCCTGGTAAACACTCTTCGATCCGGAATTCTGCGGTTCGGAAACCGTCGACGGTATTCTGCAACAGCAGCTGTTGCATTTCCATCGCAAAAACCGTAGACATACACCATATCTGCATATTCGGCATGTGTGAAGGTGTGTGGCATTCTTAACACTGTTTCAAACACCAAACAATGTCACTCACAACAGTCAGCTGTCGATTGGCTTGTGTTACATGCTTACATTACAGCTTACATGGTTCAAGGTTATAGGGGAGGGAAGGGGGAGGAAGAGCTGCGCGCGCATCAGATTCAAACAGCTCTATTTCCGTAACCATTCAGAATTAGACACATGTTCATATGAACTTTTTTCTCGCAATGACAGATACTATCACCTCCCGAAGTAATGACTTTCCTCCTGAAACACCCTGTATACGTTGATATATTTTTTTTATGCAGGAAGGAGGGGCCAAGGGCGAACGCCTGAAAAAGTGCCCCTCCAATAGAAAAAGAGAGCCAGAATCAAGGTCCAGGGTTATCGAGATGCCTAGACAATCTGCGTTTGAAAGATTGGAGGTCATAAACTGGGGGAAAGATGGATTGAGGAAGATTGTTCCAGAGTTGACCGGTTGAGAAGATGAAGGACTGGAAATACCGATTAACCCTTGCGTTAGAGAGTTGGACAGAAAAGGAATGAGAAAGTGTAGAAAGTCTGGTGTTGCGTGCTCTCCTTAAAGGAGGAGGCATGCAGTTAGAGTTCAGAAGAGCAGTGTCCGTTATAATAGCGATACTAAAGAGAGAGTGACGCAATATTGCGGCGAAGAGAGAAAGATTGAAGACAGTAAGAGGCGGGGAACTGATGAGATGAAAATCCTTTGATTCCACCCGGTCAAGTACGGCTGTGTGGGTTAAGGCACCCCATACATGAGAAGCATACTCCATACAGGGGCGGACAAGACCTCTGTACAGAGACAGCAACTGAGGAGGGGGGGTGAAGAAACTGCGGAGCCGGTACAGCACACCTAACTTCTGAGAAACTGTTTTAGAAAGAGAGTATATGTGATCTTTCCAGGAAAGATCAAAAGAAAAGGAAATAACAAGAACGTTAAGAGAAGAGGAAGGATTGATTGTGTGTTGTTGAAGGTTAGGGGATAGTCATGTGTAAGATTGTGACGAATAGACAGATGGAGAATTGAGTTTTTGAGGTATTGAAAGAGACAAGGTTTTCTCTGCTCCAGTCAGAGATAGCAGAAAGATTAGAAGTCAGGTGCTCCATAGCCGTACCGCGCGAACCATGGAGTGACTGTTGAAAGGTACGCTTTGTGAAGCGGGTGGAGAAATGAAGAGTGGAATCATCAGCAAAGGAGTGAATAGAACAGGAAGTGCGAATTAAAAGATCATTAATAAATAAAAGGAAAAGAGTGAGTGACAGGACAGAACCCTGAGGAACAAAACTGTTGATAGCTTTACGAGAAGAACAGTGGCAATCTACAACCACAGCTGTAGATCGGCCAGAAAGGAAATTAGAGATGAAGGCACAGATAGAAGGCTAGAAACCGAAATAGGACAGTTTGGAAATTAAAGATTTGTGCTAGACTCTATCAAAAGCTTTCGCTATGTCTAGCGCAATAGTAAAAGTTTCACCGAAATCCCAAAAGGAGGATGACCAAGAGTTAGAGAGATATGCAACAAGATCGCCAGTAGAGCGTCGCTTGCGGAATCCATACTGACGATCTAAAAGAAGATTGTGAGAAGGGAGGTGTCGAAGAATCTTCCTATTAAGGATAGATTCAAAAACTTTAGAAAGGCAAGAAATCAAAGCAATTGGACGATAAGTGGAGGGTTCAGAGCGGTCACCCTTCTTTGGGACAGGCTGAATGTAAGCGAACTTCCAGCAGGAAGGAAAAGTACCAGATGAAAGGCAACGACGAAGGAGTTTGCCTCAGCAGGGTGTCAGCACAGAAGCACAGTTCTTAAGAACAACAGGAGGAACACCATCATGACCGTACACCTTCCTAGTGTTGAGCCCAGATAGGGCAGAAAGAACATCTTTAAAAGAGATTCTAATTTCAGACATAATAAAGTCAGAGGGAGGAGGAGATGAAGGAACAGCAGCGGAATCGTCCATAGTTGAGTTGGGAGCAAAAGTCTGAGCAAAGAGTTCAGCTTTGTCAGGAGAAGGGACGGCAACTGAGCCGTCGGAATAGAAAAGAGGAGGGAAAGAAGAGGAAATAAAGTTGTTGAAGAGTTTCTTAGCTAGATGCCAGAAAGAGCGAGAAGAATTAGAATTGGATTGGTTTTCACATTTTTGTCGGATGAGGGAATTTTTGGCGAGTCGAAGAACAGATTTTGCACGATTCTGGGCAGAAATATAAGCTGAGTGAGAGTCAGGAGTTGGATATACAGTACTTTGGTATATTTCCAAAATTCATTCTAATGTACACAGAGAGACGAAATTACGTCATTTTTGATGAAATTAACGTTTCATTTCATATACCAATGAAGTAGTCCCTAATAAATGACTGAAAATTTTCCCAAAGTTTGAAAATGACGTAACAATCCGCCTCATCTATTTTATGATGACATACCATAATTTTGCGTCTAATCTGTTCTTCATTTTTGATACGATATACATTTTTTATCAATTACTGGAAATTTATGTAAATCTTCTCTGATTAGGCGCAAGCGCGAAAAAAATTGCACATGCGCAGTGAAGACTTGACTATAAAATAAAATGCTCGAAATGGTCCTTATTTTAAGGCCCTAAGCTATTTTTCCAAAAGACTATAAACTCTAATAAATATATGTAATATAAAAGGAAAATTGATATTGTGTGTGTTATCGTGCATGCATTAATTACATCAAGAAAATTAATCGCATATTGTATTTATGGCCTATGTCTGACTGCTACGAAATGTTAAGGTGTCATACAAATATTCATAACTTGACCCCGTAAATAATCCGTCCAATAAGAATTAATGTTAGTTTTTTAGTTTTTAAAAATGCATTTTTCATAATTTTCTTCTAAACATAAAATTTTTAAGACCAATATTATGTTTCATTGATTAGGTGGTCACTAGATTAGGTGGTCGTTTAGATTGGTTTAGATTTCGGCCAATCAGGATGTTTGTGAAAATTCCAACTTTATCTAAAACCAGGTCTCCGCGAAACTTAATATTTGCTATTTTTAAAGCAAATACAAAATTTTGGAGCAAGTGTAGTTTACGTCCCCCTCTGGTGCCTAGTGTAGATTATGTTCCCCTACATTATCCTAGTGTAGTTCGCGTTCCCCAATTTTGTCCGCGTATACCTCATCAAATAAAACGTTAAAACTAACGAAAACCTAACCAATCGTCAATATATATATATATATATATATATATATATATATATATATATATATATATTGACGATTGGTTAGGTTAAGTCGTAATATTTTCGTTAGTTTTAACGTTTTATTTGATGGATTCATTTAAAAAATGTCTCCTAAAGATCCTAGTGTAGTTTACGTTCCCAACTTTGGCCTAGTGTAGTTTGTGTCCCCTTTTGCGTCAGGGGGACGTAAACTACACTTGCTCCAAAAAATTTTACCTAAAAAAAGGTTGTTAAATAAAATTGTAATGTAGAACAAAACTATAAATACCCGATATGTAAAGTTAACTTTCGAACAATGAGTGGTGTTATGGAATAAGAACTATATATTGCGTGGGAGTCCTCGCTGTCGTCGATTTGAATGCGATAAGTGGAAAAAATGTATATATTTGTTTCTCTATATACCGTATAATGTGCGTAACTGAATATATGTTACGGATCACCTGAAGATCAGGGCCCCCAGCCTTCGTTAGTTAGCCTTATAAGGCTAACTAACGAAAATATCACGACTTAACCTAACCAATCGTTAGGTCAACTGTAAGCCCTTGACGATTGATTAGGTTAAGTCGTAATATTTTCGTTAGTTAGCCTTATAAGGCTAAATAAAGAAGGCTGGGGGCCCTGATCTTCAGGTGATCCTATGTTATTTTAGTTAGAGTTAAATAAAGAAATTCTAGTGTAATAATTAAGTTTCAGAGAATTCATTTAGGTGAAATCTAAACTAAAACTTAATTTATATTTTACACTTTTTCAGTGGTTCCGCAAGGTGCACTGCCTTTTCTACGTACTACCTACAACAAGAGTATTTGGGAAGTGTATTTAATGTCAGATGTACTATCGGAGTACGTTTGGAGCTCGGGTACTTCCCGCGTACGTTTCAAATACTTCGTAATTCGAAAGTACATTTAATGTCAGATATACGCTGGGATTTGGAAGTAGATGAAATACAGTATACACTTTTTACAGTGTACTTAGGTCAATCCAATTTTTCCATGCTTGTACTAACTATTTAGTTTTCACTAGAACAATAAGCATAGCTAGTGCAACTATAGTACAGTTGGATCAACATATACTGTACTGTAGTGTAGCTGGATGAACTATGTGGTATAATGTGCAAATATTTAGTTATTTTCACTGTACACGAACGTTGGTCTCAACTTTGTCCCTATTTTGCTTAATTTCGTGTTCGATTTTTGTTCCCTCACAACCTTTTTTTTTAACAGAATTAAACTCTGATCTTTATTCAGAAAATTTGTTTTTATCTCTTTTCCCATTTTGGTATTTAATTGAGCAAGACTGGTTCCATTTTGCTTTTTAAATTCGAAAGGCATTATTCCGCATGACATTTTCTTTTTAAGTAAAACTTTTCAGATAATTTCTTTAATTTTTACACTCATGATGTCCCTTCGTTTTTACCATAATTCAATCCTTTGAATATTTTGCGTAAAATAAAGTATCTGAAGACCACGACGTTAGCGGAGTTAAAGTTGATAGAAAGTAGATAAAATGGTTCTCTTCTGCGTGGAAAAGAATGATCTTCTAAAATTTAAAAAAACTACAGAAAGTATGATACATTTTTAGGGATTAAAAAAAAAACCGTTCACGTTACCTCCGGTACACCTTTAACCTACAAAAATTGCTCTTTTAATATTCTACATTCAAAGTACATTTAGGTTCAATTACACTCTCATTTTTAAAGTAAACACGGAGCATGGAAAGGATTTTAGAGTGTCCGTTCATTTCCATCTATTTCATTTTCATTTCCATCTATTTCTGTTTGGCTAATATCTTAATCAGGTCGCTGTTATATGCCGTAATCAGATCCAATATATTCTCCTTTCGTGTTGTCTTTGTCAATTATTGACTATATAAGGATGTATTTCTCCATAAGTTTCAATAGCAACTGCGGCCGAATTCGTCCTTCCACTGAATATAATGAATATTTGTACATAAACTGCATCATTACTATTTTCTCGTGTAATGAAAGAAAAGTTAAAGTTCCCCTTTATTAAAATGTTTGAAATTAGGAGTCGTTAATAGTCTTTTATATTTTTAATGTCATTTGCGGCAAAATGAAAGTAATTTTCTGTTGCTTTTTGAAGGCTGTGAACACCTATAAATACCAAATTTAATTATCACCTGTATATAATGTTAGACTTCCTTACCAATACTTTGCCCATATATATATATATATAATTTAGTGGTGGACCGGATATCCGCATCCGCATCTGCGGATATCCTCATCATTTTTAACATCCTAGTCCGCATCCGCACTTCTGACTACGGATGTTATGCGGATATTACCTCTAATAAATTATGCAATTTACAATTAAATTAGCTTATAAAGTAGCTTATAAAGCCCTGTCATGCACATTTCATGTAAAGTATTAATTATTATTAATGAACAAACAAATATATAAATCTCAAAATATAAATAACTGGTAACACAGAAAATTGAATGAAACTTGTTTCATTCAATTTTCTGTGACTGAAACTCTTGAGAAAGTTATTATTTTTATCATAATGAAAACATTAATATTAATTTTAATTCTTATGCATTGCCTGCCATAATAGTAATATCACAAAATTTGAAAAATTATGTCATATATTCATAATTCTATATTATATTGATAGATTAACTAAATATCCGCATCCGCATCCGCGGATATTGAAATTAAAGATCCGCATCCGCATATGTTGAAAAACTGACATCCGGTCCACCACTAATATATATATATATACACAGTACAGTGTGTGTGTGTGTGTGTGTGTATATATACATATATATATATACACAAACTCAGAATAGAGGTTCTGAATGTACGGACTGGGCTTGCTTTAAACCCTAGGTCCATGTCCCAAAGCTGGATCCTGTCTGCTTTGCAGATAGCTGGTGAGGGAAGCTATATTTATGGGGTCTCTTTGCGAGAGACCCGTTGCCCACGTCGGGCTAGCATCATGAAAAAGAAAAACTATGGTATTTGTCATTTACCATTACTTATTCGGACTATAGTGGATTTTCCCAGAAGAGTTCCTTGTTCCATGCACGGTCTGTGTTTAACATATATATATATATATATATATATATATAAACATGGTAAAAGTTCCGTACGTCGGTCTCTTCACACGAAGGTCAAGCTGGTGGTCACACCTCTCGGCCTGGACTGATGGAGGAGCAAGTTGCTTTCTTGCGATCTCCATCGCACATAGCCAGGCACACCCAGCTCATCTGGTACCGTCCTGAGCCAGGCATCTAGTCTTCTTTTGAAGATTTCAACTTTGACCATTGTAATGTTTTTGAGGTCTTTCGGGAGCTGTTTAAAATGTCTTGTCCTCTTGACAACCAAGCTATTTGTTTGGGAACACTATATATTCTACCTTTCCTATTTTTCAGTGTTGTTTGGATGGTTACTGGATTCAGTTTGAAGTTAGGTTATCAGTTTTTCGATCATTTCCCATACATAAATTATAGTATATCTTTCTCTTCTTTCCAGCGAATAGTTTTAATTTACGTGGTCTTTTCCAGTACGTGGTTTCCCAGTTTTTTGCGGACATCAATCTTGGCTGTGAAATTTCTTTGATTTTCATCTAGTTTATTAATTTCTTTTTTGTGCAGGGACGTCAAGACTGAGCAGTATTCAAGTTTTGGTATGATAAGTGTTTTCAGCAGGGGAATCATTACCCTCTCCTCCCTTCTTTTGAATGTTCTCAGTAGCTGTCCCGTAACTCTTTTTACTTTGTTTTTCGCTCTCTGATTCTGTTTTAAATTTGGTTTCATCGGTCATTATGACCCCTAAATCTTTTGCTTTCGTGCTTCTCTGAATTTCCTGTCTGTCTGGGGCATAGAATGCTGTCTGTTTGAGTTCCTCATATCTTCTATATCCCAAGAGCTGAAATTTCCGTGTTAAAATTCATGTTATTGTTTTCTAACCATTTGTATATTTTGTTTATGTCCCTTTGTCGGGCTTCTACCTTCTCTGCATTGCCGATTTTTCTGCTGATCTTTGTATCGTCTGCAAAGGATGTTACTATACTGTTGTCGTCTACTTCATTGTTTATGTCTGTCAGCATGATAATGAACAGGAGTGGAGCTAATACTGTTCCTTGTAGAAGTGAGCTGCGCACTTCCGATTCTGATGATATACCTTGAATTTTTACGACTTGCTGACGTTCCCTGAGGAAGTTGTAGATCCATTTTCCCACTTTGCCTGTGTTTGCATGTGTTTAATTTTATGTGCTATTATGTCATGACGACACTTATTGAATACTTAAGCAAAATCCGTGTATATTACATCGTAGTGATCATTGCTCGCAAGTGCGTCCATGATATTGTTATAGTGCTCTATTACTTAGTTGTGATAGGCACGACCTTTCTGATCGGAATCTGTGCTGGTTCAAATTGAATCTTTCCTGCGTCTCCAAACGGTCATATATTTTCTCCTTAACTATTCTTCAAATATTTTGGTGAGATGCGATGTCAGTGACGCCGGTCTATAGTTCTTTGTTGGAGACCTATCCCCACTTTTATATATAAGAACAATGTTCGCTCTTTTTAGTATGCTCGGGTTTACTCCCGTGTCCAGGAATATTCTCCATATCCAATAAAGGGGTGTAGCTATTTCGTTCTTACAGTTTTTAATCAACGAAGCATTTCACTTGTCCGGGCCTGCAGCTGAATGTGATTTCATTTGTCCTATAGCTTTCTGTCACAGATTTGTGACTATGCTGCTCCAAGTTCCAACCGACTAGAATTGTGATCCCATAGAGCTGATGTGACCCCTCAGTGCTACTACCCCAGGCTACTAATATCCAAATATAAAAATAAATTTATATAACAGAACACTTTAATACTAACAAGACAATTGAATTGAATTGAATAACCTTTATTAATAATAAATTAAATACATTCATTTCAATTTACAATGACATGAATAATTGTGAAGCTCGACTACTTATTTTATTTAATTTGGCCCTTAAGCTTTAGGCTTTACTGGGCTCTTATTAAAAATAAACAGTTAGTTGTTATTAATTAATAATAATAAATGAATAAGTAAATAAGTATTATTAATAGTTAAAACACGTATTAATCTTAAATTATCACTACTGACACGACAAATACAAGGTCACCTTTGAAGACACTATACCAATACCATACAAAGAAACTAATATTATACACGAGAGATAAGAACTGAACAATCCCAAGAAATGGGTTTCTAATACTAGATTACACACGAGAAATTAATAATTAGTAAACAATAGTAATGGATATTAATCCTAGATTTTTGTTAGTATGCCATTATTAATCGGGATTTCAACTTGGTTTTAAACAAATTTACATTCACAATATTTACATTCACAATATTACACGAGCTTGCCAATCCTTTAATTTTACTTTGGGAATGATTTTCTTAAAACTCAATTTCACTCCACATGCAAATTTGACGCAATTAGGTGGCATAAAATAACTACAATTTAGCAATTAGAACTTAATACCTAACTTAACTTACTTAACAATATTATTCCTGCGATTATACCCGTATTAAATGTGTACACAGTTTCTTAATAAATTGACACACCAATGAAATAGATTTGAGGACTATAATTGATTAACCTTACACCTTAAACTGCAATACTCTGTATAACATGCGCCCATCACCAGGATTTAAAAATACACTAGTGGGCCCTCATCATCAGGCAGGGCCATACCAATGTTAACTCAGTTGTAAGTCTTTTCGATTCTTTTTAGTTTGGCGTACCGCGGGTTTTCGAACTGAAAATTTGTATACTAATAAATTTTTATATTCTAATAACGAAAATGACATTATTTTCCTGGAGAAATATGCGCAACATATGAAAAAAATTGCATTTATATGGACACTAGTTTGCATGGCGCATGACCGTCATCTAAATTATGTAGTGTTATGTAGTGGGTTTTACAAAATAAAACGCGGATAATATCCTTTATTTATTAAACTTTGCAATATTTAATAATATTTTAATAAATAAATCTTCATTTGCATACCTTTTTCTCCATACGAACTCGCATAAATATGAATCAATCATTTGGCGATGAGTGCCACACTGCTTTAAGGTGTGCCAGGCAGGAACGGCCCTAGGGTTGCTGGCGCCCCGGGCAAGCTGAACTTCGGTGCCCTTACAAGTATAATTTTAAAATTTGTTCACAATGAGGAAAAACTACAAATGTAGGAATAAAGAGTTTATTACAATTAACGATATTCACTCAAAGTACAACTAAACATTCTCAAAATGGAACCATGTATGAAAATATAAGAGACAGTGTTGCCACTTTTGTCTGAGGTAAATCCACAAAAAAATGTAAAAATTCCACAAAGTGGCAACACTGATGAGATATCATAGGATGGCAGCGCTGCCAGGCGTATGTAATGTATGCATATTCACTACTACTTCTTTCACCCACTTTTCTCTACAAAAAAAAAAAAAAAATGGTGTCAATAATCCAGCAGGGTTGAAAGCACCTTAAACAGAAAAAAACAAACAAACAAATTTGTGCTCAACGCTCACTTACGCGGCCACATCAACCCATGTGACATGTCATCCCATGTCGGGCCAAACTGACCTTAGCTTTACTGGTAGTCTCTAATGCCATTGGCTAATATAATGTTATAATCCCTGAAAATTTTACTCCACATCAGGAAATTTTCACATTTGACTTTTATTTCATTTTATTTTATTTATTTATTTTTATATTTTTCGCTTTGTATTTGGAAGATCCCAAACGCATGACGTGGCGCCCCTTAGCACGTGGCGCCCCGGGCAACTGCCCGAGTTGCCGGTACCTTGAGCCGGCCCTGGACTGCCAGGTGCTCTCTATTGTTTGAGTTTGAGCACCGGAATCTGGATCAACAAAGTTTTCGCTATGATTAACTTTTTGATGTACGTAATGGTAGCCTTCAATTCTCTTTATATTTTCATATACTTTCCACATATCACTGATGATGGTTGTGCCTGGTCGTATGTTTGCTTTTATGCAAGCCAATAATGTTTCTGCATTTCTATTTGGAACAGCGTACAAAAATACTTCCTTGGTCTCACGGCATATACCACCAAATACCACCATCTATTTCCACCGTTGTATTTTCTCCACCAGTAACTGTTGGATGTTTTAAAATTGACTCCGCACACACCTGTAATTAATTTAATATATTTATTTCTCATTTAGGTTAGGTTAGGTAAGCTATATATAATAGTTAGATCAATCTTACCTCTCGTAAATAATTGTGAAAATCAACTGTCATTGTGTGACCTATTCCCAGATCTTTCTTACAATATTTAATTGAAGAATATTCTTGAGCCCAGGAATAAATTAGTAAAATTATTTTCTTTAGCGGAATGGTTGATCCTTCAAGCCAGGTATTCGTACGAACCGAAACATCTTCATTACAAATCCGTTTTCTGTAGCGCCATACAGTATACCTATTTTCAGTCTTTATAGCCATTTCGTGTTTTTTTTTTCTGCACAGCTTTTCTGATGGAATTATGGCATGATCTTGGAAAAATTCGGTTGCATCATATTCTGTAATAATGTTTTCAAAAATCCACTGCAAATTATAGTTATTTGACATGTTTGACATTCTAGAACACAAGCACTATATTACTTCAACAACTGATTGAGGCAGACGATCTTTTATGGTTATCTTTAAAAAAAACATGTTGCAATAAATTACTAAGTCATAAGCGTCATGAGCGGTGTAAACTAGATAACGGTCAAGCGCCATGCAAACTAGTGTGCATATAAATGCAATTTTTTTCGTCTGTTGCGCATATTTCTCCAGGAAAATAATGTCATTTTCGTTATTACAATCATATAAATTTATTAGTATACAAATTTTCAGTTCGAAAATCCGCGGTACGCCAAACTGAAAAGATCCGTATTTTCATTTGTTTAACACTTTATGTACAGGGTGGTCCGAAAGTCTTGTTACCCCCCTCAAAAGGACCTTAACATATAAAAAGGGACAAGACGTATATACAAGTGTTTTATTACATACATTACATTACATACCAGTCAGGGAGGGAACCTCTTTAAGAATCCAGAAGGTCAGTATGACAATCACCATTTTCATGACAAAATGATCCGGTGCCATAGACTTGTCGATTTGTGTAAATGCAACCCTCACAGCCTCCTTCAGCTGTTCTATTGTCTGCTATCTTTCCTTGGATACACAGTCCTTAATAATGCCCCACAGCACGTTATCGCAGGAGGAGAGATCAGGATTTCTTGGAGGCCAATCAATTGGCGCTGCCAAATGTGCTGATCTTCTCCCTATCCACCTATCCCCAAACATGTCATGTAAGAATTCTCTGACACTGATGGCATAGTGGGCAGGGGCTCCATCCTGTTGAAACCAGCAATCCGCTAGAAGATTCAGTCTTTGAAGCTCTGGAACAAACCAATCCCTATCATGGCTCAGTATGAATGTTGATTGACAGGACCATCGAAGAAATAGGGACCTATCAAATGCTTACTGGACATCGCGGCCTAGATCATGAAATGCGGTGGATTGTGCTCTAATTCTTCATAATAATGTGGGTTATATTTACTCCAGAAATAAACATTCCTGTTACGGGCGCTTCGATAAATTGCACATTCATCTGAGAAGAAAACCTTGCCACGTTGTGGGAGCGTCACGAAAACCTCAAGTAACTTTGCACATGCTGCACTTCGTTTTCGCATGTCATCATCACTTAGCTCGTTGACGAACGCAGGCCTGAAGGATTTCAATTGAAGATCACGTGTCATGCGTGTTAGCATTGTTGTTTTTGGAATACCGAGTTCGGACGATCGTTTCCGTAGTGACTTTTTGGGGGATCTGAGCACTGAAGCCGCCACTGCTGCACATTGTTCCTGCCTTGTCGACGGTCGTCCAGTCCTTTTATACAGAATTGATCCAGTCGTGAACAGCTTACGTTCCCATTGCAATATTGTCATTTTAGGAGGGGCTTCTTTGTTAAATCTTACGGAAAATCCCTTGCGCATCTTTTATGGTTTTTCCAGTCTGTGGACGTTCGTGAGCCCATACACTCACAACGAGCCGTTCTTCCACACTATAGGAGCTTGTGTCGGCCATCTGAAACGAAGAAGAATCTATTACTGTCCACATTTCCCACTAACGATATCTAAACATACTACTTCAAAAAAAAATGTGGGGGTAACAAGATTTTCAGACTACCCTGTACAGTTGCCCGCATATGTAATGTTCCTCCCCTCACAGGCGACTCCGTACATGTGGCAACGCCGCAGTGTTAGTCAATGTACCCCAACTGGGGGAAGATGGGGTGTATGGGAGAAAACTGAGTCCAACAACATATAACACAGACATATACAGGGTGTCCCAGAATTAACTATCTATTTCAATGAAATCGGACAAATTTAATAAAAACTGACATAATTTTGTGTTTATTACTAAATTATGATACAAAAACAAATAGATTTATAAATCATAAGTCAAAACTTTATTGAGAAGTTTCAACATGTGCACCGTATGTATCTCTGCAAATTTCAAATCTATCCTCAGCGCTGCGAAACACATTTTGAAGCATTTCAGGTGTTATCTCCCGCACTGCCAACTGGATGCGTTCTTTAAGTTCAGCTAAACTATTGATCTTTTGGCGATAAACCTTTGTTTTTATGAAACCCCATGCAAAGAAATCCAGGGGTGTCAAATCCGGAGAACGCGGAGGCCAAGGTCGAGATCCTCCACGTCCAATCCACCGATTCGGAAGGCGTCTGTTGAGGTATTCTCGAACAATTAGAGCATAATGACATGGTGCTCCATCTTGTTGAAACACAACATTATCAAGAATGCCATCATCAAGAAGCTGTGGTTCGAGAAACTGCTGAAGCATATCAAGGTAGACGGTACCTGTTACAGTTGCTTCCGCAAAGAAGAATGGGCCATAAATTTTGGATTTGGTCATTCCAAGCCACACGTTAACTTTTGGAGAGTCTCTTTGCCATTCTATGACTTCAGACGGTCTTTCATTGGACCAGATACGACAGTTGTGTCGATTGACTTTACCACACGTGTGGAAAGTCGCCTCATCACTGAATAAGATGTTATCCAATAAACTTTCATTTTCGATTTGATCCACAATTTCTGCACACCTTGCTGCTCGATTTGGATAATCCTCTTCATTTAGGGCATGCAGTACTTGAATGTGATAAGCCTTTTTCATCAGTGTCGAACGCAAGATTCTATGAACTGTTGTCTTGGATATGTTGAGTCTTCGACCGGCCTCCTAACCGAAGTTGTTGGTTCATCCTCAAACAATTGTCGTACCTGTTCGGTACTGTTACGTGCTGTCCTTGGGCGTCCTCTTCCCACCTCGTCGTGTACGGATCCAGTTCTTTTAAATTTGTTCACAAGTTCACGAATCGCTTTGTCTGTAGGACCGGTTCTGTGGAATCTTCTTGTAAATTTTTCTCTGATTTCATTACATTGCATTCCTTTGATACGGGATGTTACAACAAAGATGCGTTCTTGTGTATTCATTATTAATAGGGTTCTGAAAGAGAATGAAAATAAAACTATGAAAAACTATGAAAAAATTATGAAAATAAAATTATGAAAAAAATTTAGAAATTTATACATTTTTAACACATATTAAACATGATAAACATAAATAAAAGTGTGTTTTTAAAAAATTTGTCCGATTTCATTGAAATAGATAGTTAATTCTGGGACACCCTGTATATCTAAAGGACAATTGAATGTGCAGCCATTGACATACAGGTAATGTCTGTGTTCATAAAGATAAACAATTAATATGATCATGAACAGCGTTGAACTCCATGTAGTTTACTAGTCTTATACAGTAATAAGGTTCCATTATGATTACTGCAAATCTATACGAACAGCTTCTACAATAGAACTTTTTATATACTAGTGAATGCGAAATGTTCGCCTGCAGGAAATTTTCGCGTTTTTCCCGTAGGCTATTATAGTTTACGCGAAAATATCCAGCAGGCGAAAATTTGACATTTTAAACTAATCTTTGGAAGATAGTAAGAAAATAAAACTTAGATCATTAAAATACTTTATTTGAAAAGTAAATTCAGTATATTGTAATAAAACATTGTAAAGTAAAAGCAGTAAAAACATTTTAAATTATACTGTATTATTACTGTACAAGGAGAATGTCATGAATGCCGCTAATTTCCCAACACTTCTGAATGGTCTCCCTCATTTTGCATAGGTTATCCCATGCAGAGACAATACATTTAACACGAATAGGTTTCATTGTGGAGAGCTTCAAAACTATCTTACCGAGAGATTCATTTACGTTGAGTGCTGCTGAAACTTTATCCGCATACCAAGAGGTAAAACTTGCCTTGATGTACGACCTCAACCTCGACCAATCACAGTCCAGAATAAATGTGGTCATTTTAACCTGTAAGATTATAACTAGCAACTGTTGACCGCGAAATTATGATGCCGCGAACTCGTCCAAGGATATGAAAGAGCGAAAATTTGCTGCCTCGAAATTAACTTGGTTTGCAGTATATATACTGATAAACTCGTACAATATTATACTGATGTTTGTGAAATGACATTGATGGGCCAAACCGAGGTATTGACATGGTTACTGGCATGATCTATGCTCACACCATATTTCTACACCGTATGACGAACACCGACTCTGAAAATGAGTCCAGCTCAAGATAAAATTGCACAGCGAGGCCGGATAATTGGTATGTAGAAAGCAGGCATCTTTGTAGCTGACATAGCCATGGAACTGGGAATTTCGAAGCTTACTGTTCAACGCTGGGTGCAGAGGTGGCAGGAGACTGGGAATCTGCTAGATCGTCCTAAGTGTGGGGCACCAAGAAAGACCAACCCAGAAAAAGACCGGAGAATAATCAACGAAATGCAGAACGATCCTATCAACAACGCAGTCGCCATCCGGGAGACACTACATATGGGCGTTAGGGTGGAGTGAAAAAACTTTTTTAAGAATTCAGTTTTGTAGGAGCACCCAAAAGTTAGTCTGTTGTACCAATAAGAAATCTGTAAAATATTAGCTACCTGCTACATCAACTTCATCGGTCCCAAGAAGGTCAAAGATTTTGCCTTTCAGGTCCCCCAAAAAAATTAAGGAAAAATTCAAAGATTTAAGCGTATCTTCCGTTGCGTTTATGCTAGGAAGATTATTTTTATTTCGTGTGATTTGTCTATGTTCTATATTCTACAACGTTTCCCTTATACACTTTTCTCCTATTTCTCACAGAAATTTGAAACATTTGGTATTTCATGAAAAATACTAACAAAAAATAGGAATTTTATATCTTTCGTTGAGTTTCTCAACTTTAATAGATGTTTTGGCACTATTTTAAGGTTTCCATTTCTTTAGATTTTCACAGATTTAAATTATTTCATAATTATATTATTTAAGGTTTGTTATTTATACTATATTAAGTTATAATTTATATCTCTTTTTCAGATTATTTGATTGCTTTGATAAATTTTTATATTGAATGTGATTCGCTAAAAACATTTACAGTCACTAATATAGTCTAATTCTATTCCGACGCACAAAGCAAAATTAGGCATGGCTTCCATGGCCGCGAATGAATCAGCAAAAAGGAAGACAAGGAATACTCAACAGCTGAATCCAATCTTTGGACCACCAAAGGATCTCTCACTGATTTATTTGCCTTCGTCCGAACATATACTTCAGTGTTTCCTTTATGTTAGACAGGAAAGAATTAAGTCAGGAGAAGCTAATCCAAAAATTTATGATGTTGCTACAGTCGTTGCCAGTGGCGGCTCGTCGGTAGACACTGCGGAACTGCAGCACCCCTAAATTTTTTATTTACAATTGAAATAATCAAGAACAATATAAGGATGAGCTCACTGAATAACTTTTTCAATAACTTTTGAAACTTTTATTCATTGCTCAATGCTCATCCTTTTATTTCAGTAATTATTTCAACCCATTCTTAGAGACAGCACCCCTAGAATTTTTAGTCACGAGCCGCCACTGGTCGTTGCCCAAAAAGTAAAGACTGTATGGGATCGTGATCTATTCCAACTAGCCATCATAAGACCATAACGTAGCGAGATCCAAGGTTTGTACGAAAAATATCAAAATGTCTTGAAACAATTCAAATCGCGGAAAGACCAAGCATCCTATCAAGCATTGCTTCACAAATTTAAACTTGACTCACTGAAGATCTTTGATATAGCTTCTTGTAAATATGAAGACTTTCTGACATGTCGTTGTGAGAAAGACCGAAAAGTTCCTGTTCTGGAAAGGGATTTCCTTAATGACCAACGAACGTCTCGAAAAATGATGATTGGATCCGTAGATAAGGTGGTCACCAAAAAGATGGAAAAAAAGAAAAAGGCTACACAAAAGTATGAGGAATATACAGCACGGATCTCGAAAGGAATGAAAGAATTTGATACTGCTGCAATTGTTTCGTCAAGTTCCAGCGAAACAGACCAAAGAAGTGAGCTGTTTAACCCTTAGAATGCGGCAAAGGACTTATCGGACGATCGTTGTATGTACAAAACACACCGATAAAGGAAAGTTTGGAAAACCTTATTCTGTTCTTATAATGGAAGGTATACATGCAAAGAAATGGAGAGTGAAAAAAAAATCATTTATCTACCTTAGTTTAGTCGTGGTGGAGGGGGAAAGTGCCATATGATACTATTTCCGGCGCCAAGGCTTGGCGCAAATTTTTGAAATATGTCATTTAATTTTGGGGTCTAAAGAGGACCGTCACAGTTACCGACACGGACCTCTATGGAAGATAGTCGCAGTCTAAGGATTAAACTCATAACAAAGCCATTAATTAATCCCGGACTTTCACAAATGAGAATTCGGTTGCCAACAGTGGGTAGAGAATGCGATCGAAGAGGAATATCTGACCGTGCTGGGGCAGCTCTTGCATCTGCTGTTTTTCAAGATATAAAATTAATTAGTAGTGAAGATACTTCTTCAGTGATCGACAGAAGCAAGATAAGACGAAGCTAAGTGTACCGAAGCTAAATTTCCACGCACTTGACTATACTGATATTATATTTTGGACAGATAGTCCCATCAGGCTTGAGCCACCATTGACAAAACACTTAACCAAAGAGGAGTTGACATCATTGGCTGAGAACGCTAGCGAATAAAAATTAAAACTCTCAATTCCCTTGTCATACACAAGCAGTAGAAAGGAGTATCAAACTTGTAGCAGAAGCGAGATGGCTACGTTAAAACCAAAATTTTATCTCAAGCAATAATGAAATCATTTGAAACCATGAGAGACTACAAAACTGAAGAAGAAGCTTTCTAAATTATTGTGGTGGGTGGGTTAGGGTGGAACACAAAGAGCAGCCACCTCCACGTCGTGAGTTCTGGGTAATTTAAACAGAGATATGTATGGCTCGTATCTAGCTTAAATTAGCGGAGAGCCGCTCCAATAAACCAATATATTTAAAGCCATGCAGCTATTTTATGAACTTCTAAACGAAAACTGAATCATTGAATGACACTTAACATCAACCAATCAACGAAAGCAATAAAAACTCTTATTTTTTGTTAGTATTTTTCATGAAATACAAAATTTTCCAAATTTCTGTGAGGAATGGGAAAAAAGTGTATAAAAGTAAATTTAAAGAACACAAATAGACAAATCAAATGAAACAAAAATAATCTTCCGAGCATAAACACAACGGAAGACACGCTTAAATCTTTGAATTTTTCATTAATTTTTGGGGGGACCTGAAGGGCAAAATCTTTGACCTCATTGGGGCCGCTGAAGTTGATGTCACAGGTAGCTAATATTTTACAGATTTCTTATTGGTACCACAGACTAACTTTTGGGGTGCCCCTACAAAATTGAATTCTGAAAAAAGTTTTTTTCACTCCACCCTAATGGGCGTGTCAGTGGACACCGTAAGGAGACGGTTGCATGAAGCAGCATATCACCACCGTACTCCTGCCAAAAAAGAGAGGATCGAGGACCGACATCGTTTGCTCTCGTTTGCTCGCCAGCATATAAATGATGATCTCGCATACTGAAGCAGAATTATCTTCTCTGACGAGAAGACGTTTGCGTCTACAACTCACGGCTGTCTTCGGTGTTGGCGACAGGACAACACGAGATATGCCCGCCAAAATATTTAAGAAGTGGCACGGAGTGGCACGTGACGGCGAATCTGTGAGGATGAATGCACCTGCAAGGATTTGGAGAGCTGACTGGGATCCACGGGAGGCTTACGGCAGATCAATATATAGAGATCATGGAGGAGGTGATGCTGCCTTCTGTACGTGCGTATGCCTTGCCCTATCCTGAACAGATTATCTTTATGCAGGTATGTTGTATTTGTGTGTCATAAAATATTATACTATTACTAGAGTAAGATTTATGTATTACACGCATTTGTACGTTCGGTTTCCACATTTACATGGAACGAATAATGGTCATAAAATTGTTCTTTAACTCTTTCAGTACTATGACAACACTTTAGGATTTTATTCTGGATAACTGCAGACTGTATTATTTGTATAACGGCACACAATTGCATTTAGCTGAGAGAAACCCCTAATAAATAGGGGTTAAAACCTATCTCGAATAGTGAGTTACTGATGAAGCGTATGGATGAGATATAATTCTACTTTTAATATTTAAAATCCATTTGCAGGACAACTCTCCCATCCACACCGCAAGGATTGTTAAAAGGTGGTTCGAGGAGCAGCGAAATCTAGAACTACTGGAGTGGCCTAGTAAGAGGTGTGACCCAGGGTATAAAATAAGCTTGCAGTGTTCCCAAAATGTACAGTGTTCATTGTAATTTGTGTACTGTTCATGCTGATTTTGTGCAGTTAAAAAATGTCTACAATAATTGTAGATATTTTTTAACTGCACAAAATCAGCATGAACACTACACAAATTACAATGAACACTGTACATTTTGGGAACACTGTACTTTTTGGGAACACTGCACGCTTATTTTACACCCTGGTGTGACCTCAACCCCATTGAGAACTTGTGGGGGAATGTGGTGAACTCGTGGGAGCCTGGGCAGGAGCAGACCAGCCGCCAGCTGCTGGATCATACTATGGCTGAGTGGGAGATGTTCCGAAGGAACCCACACATCATACATAACCATGTTGCATCTATGCCACACAGATTACAAAATATAATAGACAATAACGGGGGATGGACCAAATGCTAACTATGAACCGAGTATAGCTGTGCCATTTATGTTAATCTATAGCAAATTGTGAGCATTTTGTATGATCAACTATTTAGTAAAACATTCTTAACCATTGCATATTTGTTGTAATAAAGAAATGGTGTTTTATTGTATATATATATATATATATATATATATTATATATTATATATATATATATATATATATATATATATTTATTTATTCCTTGTTAAGATCTAATCATATCTCAACATTGGTAATGCAACAGGAAATGTGGAAAACATTAATCGTGATTAATCGTGTCCATCGTGATTAAATCATTATCTCTCCACATTGATAATACAAATACAATCTGGAAAACACTATTAATATAAAAGGCAATCAGCCATAAACTGGTGGTGATATCCTGCTTCATGCAACCGTCACCTTACGGTTTTTACCGACACGCCCATATGTAGTCTCTCCTGGACGTCGACAGCAAGTAACCATGTCAACACCACGGTTTGGCCCATCAACGTCATTTCACAAACATTAGTATAATATTGTATGAATTTATAAGTATACAGTATATAAATAATCGTGGATTATTTTTATGTGATTTTGATAAGCAGTTACTGTTATTCAGATCGAAACTGTTAACAAGTTTTTTGTGTAACAATCGATAAGCCATTTCCCACTAACTCTGCCCCTCTACCTACCTCGCTCTCTCTCACACTGTCTCAATCTTTTTCTCGCTCAATGTTAATACATATACAGTATATATAATCGTGTAGATTCGTAAGTTAGTAAAGGTTTAAAGTTGCACACGGACTCTACACACAGCTTTATTAGTATTGTTAGATAATGATTTAATATACGCGAGACTGGTGGGTGGGGAAGGGGAATGAGGGAGTGTGGTGGATGGTTGTGTTATGTCTATTTTTGGTTCAAATTCACTAGTATATAAAAAGTTGTATTGTAGTATCTGTTCATATAGACTTGCAGTAATCATAATGGAACTTTATTACTGTATAAGACTAGTAAACATGGAGTTAAACGCTGTTCACGATCATATTAATCGTTTATCTTTATGAACACAGATATTACATTATAATTAGGGGCCGTTCAAAAATTACGTAACGGTATATTTGCTAAAACTTGACACCCCAGATCCCCCAGGAACGTTCTGTAACGCTAGACAAGGCACCCTCTAAAATGTTATGTAACACTTCCCCCACCCCACACGTTACGGAACGTTACAGGAGGGTGGGGTGTCAGGGTTTAGCAAAAATAGCGTTACGTAATTTTTGAACGGCGCCTTACCTATATGTCAATGTTATATGTGTTGGAGTCGGTTGCACCCCCTCCACCCTACCTTCCCCCAGCAGGGGTACCTTGACTATTGCTGCGGCATTGCTACATGTCCGGAGTCCTATCGATGCGGCGTCGCCACATGTCCGGAGTCGCCTGTGAGGCGAGGAACATCACATATGCGGGTAACTGTACACAAGGTAAGTATGAATATAATTGAAATATTTCTCTGTACGAATACTTATGAAAGCCACTTATATACAGTATATATACTGTGTATGTACGAGTGTGTGTGTATATATATATATATATATTATATATATATATATATATGCAACAAATAACTGCAATGACCACGCAGTATATGAATGAATAGAAACGACATAAGATTAAGGAACGTCTCTGCACACGAGGAGGAGAGATAACGAATAAATGTCGTTTCTATTCATTCATATACTGCGTGGTCATTGCAGTTATTTGCGCATATTCACGACTTGCGAGGGTGCCCTCTCAGGGCATTGGTTTCTGCCCTATGTGGGAGAATTTCGATTTGTGATTGAGTGAGGTCCGTAGCATAATGGTAGCGCGTCCAACCGGCAATTGGAAGGCCCTGGGTTCGATTCCCGGGCGGTTCGCCTCATTTTTCATTTATTCGTTATCTCTCCTCCTCGTGTGCAGAGACGTTCCTTAATCTTATGTCGTTTCTATTCATATATATATATATATATAACGTAAAGAACGACACTTTGTATAGGAGAATTATCCGCGCAAGATGAGAGCGAAAGAACGAAACAAATGAAAAAATGAGGTAACCACCCTGGAATCGAACCCGGGATCTTCCGATTGCCGGTCAGATATGATAACCATTACATCACGGGCCTCACCCAATCAAATGTCGTAATCCCTCTACATGCGCGCAGAAACCAATGCCCCAGAGGGGCACCTCCCGCATGCCGTAACATTATATACATTATAACTGCAAACACGCAGTATAATTAACGTAAAGAACGACGCTTTGTATAGGAGAATATTCCGCGCAAGATGAGAGCGAAAGAACGAAACAAATGCCCTTGGGGCATTGTTTTCTGCGCGTATGTAGGAGAATTACGGCATTTGACTGAGTGAGGCCCATGGTGTAATGGTTATCATATCTGACCGGCAATCGGAAGATCCCGGGTTCGATTCCCGGGTGGTTACCTCATTTTTTCATTTGTTTCGTTCTTTCGCTCTCATCTTGCGCGGGTAATTCTCCTATACAAAGCGTCGTTCTTTACGTTAATTATACTGCGTGTTTGCAGTTATAATGTATATAATGTTACGGCATGCGGGAGGTGCCCATTTGGGGCATTGGTTTCTGCGCGCATGTAGAGGGATTACGACATTTGATTGGGTGAAGCCCGTGGTGTAATGGTTATCATATCTGACCGGCAATCGGAAGATCCCGGGTTCGATTCCCGGGTGGTTACCTCATTTTTTCATTTGTTTCGTTCTTTCGCTCTCATCTTGCGCGGGTAATTCTCCTATACAAAGCGTCGTTCTTTACGTTAATTATACTGCGTGTTTGCAGTTATAATGTGTATATATATATATATATATATATATATATATATATTATATATATATATATTCCACTATTCCAGTGGGCAGAAGACAACAATATGAAGTTCAACGAAGAAAAATTCCAACATCTAAGATATGGCAATAACAAGTAGCTACAGAAAAAAAAAAGAGTACAAAACTCTGCAAGAGAAACAGATAACACCAAATCCACAAGTCAGGGATCTTGGAGTAATAATGTCGTCGGATGCAGAATTCAGAGAGCACTATAACATCAAAATTACAACGGCTAGAAAAATAATGGGAATCATCTGGAGGAGCTTCTGCAGCAGAAAAGCAAACATCATGCTCAATTTATGGAAGAGTCTAATCCTACCAATAATTGAGTATTGCTCAGTACTCACAAGCCCATACAGAAAACGAGACACTGCAAACATTGAAGCTATACAAAGGACTTTTACGTCTGATAGAAGAAACGGAAGGTGAAGCCTACTGCTCTCGACTACAATCACTGAAACTCTACTCTCTCGAAAGAAGACGCGAGCGATACACAATAATATACATATGGAAAATACTTGGGGGCTCTGTCCCTAACTTTAGAAATGAAATAGAAACAAACTGGAATGAGAGAAGAGGCAGATTTTGTATGGTCCCAGCTGCGGTGGGACAAGGGGCCATGAAAACGAGGATGGAAAATACCCTCAGAATAAAAGGCCCAAAGCTTTTCAATGTCCTACCTAAAGAAGTGATGAATCTCCAGCACACCGACCTGAATAACTTCAAGAACCAGCTGGACAGATTCGTATGCAAAGTCCCTGCCTGACCAGGTATGCGTGGCTGGCTACGAGGGCAAGAGGAGATCAGACAGCAATTCCGTCCTTCACCAAATCCCGCAAATGAGGCTGGATGCTGCAGAGGGGTCGACCGTAGGTCGATCCTGAACCGTCGTTCGAACTCACCTAAAGTATGCACCTAAAGTATATATATATATTAGGGTGATGCAAAAAAGGGGTCAAATTTTTTTTTTTTTCAATTTTCAGGGAGACACCCTCCTATTTTATTCATATTCCTAAGAAAGCATTGTATGCGAAATTTGGGGTTGAAAAAGAGAAAATTAGAGGTTGCTACCAAGCTTTAAAAATAAATGTATATCAGTTTGTGCTCAAAAATATTGTTTTGTTGATATTTTAGCCGGAGCCGGTTTGATATGTACCTAGTTAACCTAGTTTGAAAAAAAACGATGACATTCTAGACTATAGTACGTAGTGAGCTCATAAAATAGTAAATAATAGGCACGCTGATTTCCGCACCACCCTCTGAGGTACAGCGTATAGCGCGTTAACTTTTTTTTATGTGGAAGTTTCCCCAGTAGGCATATCATAACCACTTATGTATGTTTATTTTCGTTTTTTGTGAAGCAAGAGTAATGTTTTCTTGTTTTTGTTTGAGAGTGACGACCTGTAACTTTTAACAATTTGAAGAAGGTATTGTTTCTGCTCTTCATCATTGGTTATCAGTTTGTTGTATTCCTCCATCAGTCGTACACCTCTTTCCGCAATGTCGTTTACCACTTTGAGTCCATATGCGATATCTCTTGCATTCGCATAACTTTCATCATCATTCCATTCTTCAGCATCTTTTTCAAGAAAAGTGCAAGGCACCTCTAGGATTTCAAAGAATCTTTTTGTGTTCGCAGTAACGAAATCCTGCAGTTGTTTCTGCCCAGCTGATTCAGGATTTATTGATGCTCGTTTGCTCGGTTTTGAGTCAACTGGTTTCTGCAGAGCATGCTTCATTTTGTTTTTTGTCTCATGCGAAACAGCTGAATCAAAAAATGCAAGCGCCACAAGCTCCTCAGAGAGGTACCACAAATGTCTCAAAAACTTATTGAGTGCAGCACTTGCAATTCTGTCATCCTTTTGCTTGTAGAGCTGCAGACTTTGCACAAAATGCAAATCTGAACGGGGGGCGCATGAGGGTATGGGTGCCAGGTACCACGATCTGATGTATATCGCAGCTGAAAAGCAGCAAACATCTCTCAGTCCTTTTTCCTCTCTCTCAGTTAGTTTAAACTGAGATTTAAACATCCAAATTTTAATGCAGTAAATTAGCTTGCCCATCCATCGTGCTCTGTGATAAGCTCCGGGTGCTTTAAAGCTGATTCCTGACTTGGGGGCACTACCGATGAAAATGAGCGTTAGCTCGAGCAATTCCTTGTAGTCATCACGAGGCTGCTGTTCATCAAGCTGAGCTTGAGCAAATTGAATGAGTTCTTCAGCATCTGAGATTTTCTCTGCAATGTTAGGGTCATCTGTTGCTGTTTGGTAATTGTTCTTGTCAATTTCCACCCACTTTGCTTTGAATCTCTTAAACAGTTGTATGTCAGGGCCACTAGAAGATGGCAAGGAGACAGAAACTGCAGCTTCTAACACTATTTCGAAAATATGATGTCGGCAAGCCAGCCACAGCATATCTTTATCCAATCTTTGCTCTAGTAACATACAAGCACCACTCTTAGAACCTGTGTTGGAGGCAGTGGTGTCAAAACACATGCCCTTCACTTGGTCAGATATATTCCACTCCAATACTAACTGATGGACAGCATCTGCAATGTTTTGACCAGTTCCTCTGGCAAGTTTGGGAATACCAAGAAGCTGATCAACTCCTTGGCCGGAAATTAGAACTGGCAGTCGATCAACATTTTCATGACCAGTAATATCTCCCAGTAGTTTGCCGTCCCAATGTATTTGAAGAGGGCAATTTGTTTCGAAATCCTGCTTCAAATTTTCTGCCATTGTCTTGCGGTTCCTTTGTCTTGCTCTCCGTATCGATGAATAGCTAACACTGTATTCTTCAGGGTTTTGCCCAAGAGCATTGATTGTTGGGATCAAGATTTCCGAAGCAGCTCTATCACTTACTTTTGCAGCATCAAGAGATACAAGCATTGAAGAATCCATAAGCTTTGCACTCTTAGACTTTGATCTACTTTGTCTCGAAGTTGATGGCTGCTGAGGGTCAGCAACAAATTCTTCTTCTGATTTTGAACTATTTGTGAAGAACTATTTGTGATTTTGAACTATTTGTGAAAAAACTTTATCCACTCCAGACATTTTGCCTTTTCTTCCTTTTTGTCGTTGCAGCATCAAAAACTCACGATCTTCATCTATCTTTATCATGTCAAGAGCACTTGCATGTGCAATGTCAAACAGATCTTGCAAGTCATTTTGCCAGCTCTCTTGTTTTTGAAGTAGTGCAGGTGATTGCTTCTTCTTATTATTTCTGTTCTTCTTTAGTTTCTCCCACTCGTTGAAAAGTTTCTTTACTCTCTCCACGACATGACATTTCAACACTGTTGGGATGCGTGCCTTTTCCCACACATCCATAACATCTCTAGCAGTCAACAAAGCCGCTGTTTTCACCTGTTGCTTTTTATTGATCTTGTAGTTCATAAACAATGCTAATGTTTCCCTTTTAGATGGAAGCTGGGTTTCTTTGAAGGACTCTATAGGATGTCCTATGAGCCAAACAACTGTTTTGTGACGCGTATGCCGCTCCATGAGTGCAACTCAGCAACTGCTATACAACCACTCTCAGCGAAGGCAGCAAAGATACTGAGTCAGTGACGCCGCACTTACACTGACGCGGCCGCCACAGTGACGTCACAGCAAAGAAATGATTCTAGAATGTTCGGCCACGGCGTCTATAGCAATGAAAGGGATGAGAAGGTTTACGGAAAGAGGTTCAGAGTCTGTTATGACTGCTATATGTTGCTGACTACCATTTTTGATGAAATCTGCAAAATAAATAAATGTACAATAAATACAAACTGAAAAATAACAATATACAAAATGTTCAATGGATGGTAGCAACCTCTAAAATGTCTTCAATTGTGCTGAAATTTTGCATGTTCAGTTTTTACACTAAATTAAATAAAATTAGAGGGTGTCTTCAAGTTTTTGAAATGATAAGTTATTTTGCATCACCCTAATATATATATATATACATATATATATATATATATATATATGGGATTGAACTAAGAATGGTCCCCTGAGGTTTTTTTATGATACACATCCACTATAGTCCGAATAAGTAATGGTAAATGACAAACACTATACTTTTTCTTTTTCATGATGTTCGCCCAACGTGGGCACTGGGCAACGGGTCACTCGCAAAGAGCCCCCAAAAATATAGCTTTCCTCACCAGCTATCTGCAAAGCAGATAGGATCCAGTTTTGGGACAGGATCTAGAGTTTAAAGCATCCCAGCCCAACTATATTCAGAACCTCAATATAAGCAAAAGACTCGTTGCATTCACGTCGGTCGGATTGAATACATCAAAGAAAAAGGGATAACTATTGTATTTTTAGCAAAAAACTAAAACTTAAATCTCAACTGGCAAAATTGAGCGTCCACTTTTCAAGGCACATAACATGTCCGTTTCATGATGGGATTGAACTCCGAATGGTCCCCTGAGGTTTTTTATGATACACACAGACAGTGCATGGAACTAGGAACTTTTCTGGAAAAATTAAATCTACTATATTCGGACTATAGTGGATTTAATTTTCCCAGAAGAATTCCTTGTTCCATGCATGATCTGTGTGTATCATATATTATATATATATATATATATATATATATATATATATATAAACTCAAGGGACAATAGAAAAAATGCAAGAAACATATGAATACAAACCAAGGAGCAAATTTTCTCAACATCGCAGGCACAATACGGCTACTAAGCCTCATTCAGCACATCCAGTCGACATAACTGAGAACCTCCGAGCCGATCCGTTACCAAGCAAGAAACTACCAGACCATGTAACCGGAAACAGAGCTTTCCTCAAGGACCATAGAAATACAAAACACCGACACTAAAGGAAATTAAATTTGGAATGCTCAAAGGACAATGCAAACGGGAAACATAAATATAGTCTTGACAAATATTCAAGGGCTAAGACCGAACCATACGATAAACAAAGTTTTATACCTGCAAGGATTTATTAAAGAAACAAGGACTGAAATCGCATATCTCACAGAAACACATCTTAAAGACCACCAAGAAGATTGTGAAAATTGCGAATGTTGCAAAGATAAAAAAAAGAAATAAAAATGTTGATGGTTACAACATACTACGAGCTAACAGAACAGAAAGACGAAAAGGTGGCTGTGCTATATACTCGTACATACGTGAGATCCATATGATAGAAACAATAAGTAAACCAAACAGCTAAGTGGAGCTCTTCGCAGTAAAAATTAAAAAACTTAATGTGATATTGATAGTCATCTATTGACCTCCAAACACTCGAACTGCAAAATTCTCTGAAGCCATTGCCGACATCAGAAACCTAATAAAGTCCTTAACCACCCCATCCCCGAATATAATACTCTTCGGTGATTTTAAGTTCCCATTTATAAAATACAAAAGAATGGGAAGAAATGTTTACATTCACCAGGACAAGAGGAACACGAGAGAAGACCTGGAGCAAGCAAAAATGTTGATAGTTCTAACAAATGAATTTATGTTAACACAGGAAATAACAGATAACACTAGAAAAAAATAACTGTTTGGATTTAGTATTTGCGAATAACACCAACTTAATCAATGATATAAAAATAACACCACCAAATATCTCAGACCACAACATTATCGAGGTATCCACTAATATGGGTAGAGTACTAAAAGAAAATTCTCGAATTGAAGAAAGAAGCAAGTGTGGGATTTGTAATCTAAACTCCAAGGCTATAAATTGGGAAGAAATCAGATTCCTGTGCAAATGGAGTGAAAAACAGTCTTAGAGGATAAAACAACCGAAGAAATACTAATAACCTTGGAAAAAAAAGACTTAGAAAAATATATTCTGAAAGTACAACCAAAGGGAAAAAACTATTTCGAGAAGCAAAAGCGAACACTCTTCCGCAAGAGAAGGAGAGTAGCCACGAAATCAGTTAATTGCACAAGACAGCAACCAAAAGCGTGATATAAGTAAAATTGGAAAGTACAGACAGGGAAATACAAACCCTAATTAAGGGCCATTCAGAGAGATAACAGGAAGATGCGGTGAAAACAATAAAAGATAACCTAAAACACTTCGCGAAAAGAAAAACAAAAACGCGGACCTTAAGGAAAGAAAATAATGAGCTAACCGATGATCTAAAAATTAAAATCTGAAATATTGAAAGCTTTCAGTACCCAAAATAGAGAGAAAGCAGTAAATGACAGAAATACCTTTTTTGAAGAAGAATTAAATGGAAAATGTGTAACTGATTTTGAATTTAGCCCAGATGATGTAGCGAAAGTGTAGCATGTCAAAATAGGTTGGTGCGTAAGGAAGTGGATCTGGTGTATTTTAGCATGAAATCTGGTGTATGGCAAAACAGATTTGGGGCATGACAAAAAGTAAACAAAAAAATTCCTTCATTCTACCATGGGAATGAGTGTTGTTTCGCTAAATTGGAAATGCTGTTTGAGCACATCATAAGGTAGTATCAGTGGGAGCACTGAACAGCTTGTCGGTTTGCCAGTTGCTCCAGCTTGAATGGATGTAGAGGACAGAAGGACCAACCCATGGATAAGTGAGAAATAGCCAGAGAAGAGGAATTCCTAGTGGGTACTGGGAAAGATTGCAAGCTGACACAAGTACAAAGTTCCAGAGTTAAGAGCATTGGAGGCTTCTCTGAAGTATCCGTAAATAGAACAATCCGTTTCAATTGTTGGTTGCCCAGTGGAAAAAACTAATTTATCTGGAGACTAAGCACAAGGGCTTAAAGTGCAGAAATAAGATTTATTGACACAGTAGGCATTCAAAAAGAGTTTCTGATACAGTTGCCCGCATATGTAATGTTCCTCGCCTCACAGGCGACTCCGGACATGTGGAAACGCCGCACCGATAGTCAAGGTACCCCAACTGAGGGAAGGTGGGGTGGAGGGGGGACAACCGACTCCAACAACATCTAACATTGATATATAGGTAAGGCGCCGTTCAAAAATTACATAACGCTATTTTTGCTAAAACCCAACACCCCCACCCTCCTGTAACGTTCCGTAACGTGTGGGGTGTGGGGTGGGGAAGTGTTACACAACATTTTAGGGGGTGCCTTGTCTAGCGTTACAGAACGTTCCTGGGAGATCTGGGGTGTCAAGTTTTAGCAAAAATACCGTTACGTAATTTTTGAACGGCCCCTAATTATAATATAATGTCTATGTTCATAAAAATAAACGATTAATATGATCGTCAACAGCGTTGAACTCCATGTTTACTAGTCTTATACAGTAATAAAGTTCCATTATGATTACTGCAAGTCTATATGAACAGATACTACAATACAACTTTTTATATACTAGTGAATTTGAACCAAAAATAGACATTACACAACCATCCACCACACTCCCTCATTCCCCTTCCCCACCCACCAGTCTCGCGTATATTAAATCATTATCTAACAATACTAATAAAGCTGTGTGTAGAGTCCGTGTGCAACTTTAAACCTTTACTAACTTACGAATCTACACGATTATATATACTGTATATGTATTAACATTGAGCGAGAAAAAGATTGAGACAGTGTGAGAGAGAGCGAGGTAGGTAGAGGGGCAGAGTTAGTGGGAAATGGCTTATCGATTGTTACACAAAAAACTTGTTAACAGTTTCGATCTGAATAACAGTAACTGCTTATCAAAATCACATAAAAATAATCCACGGTTATACTAGCATAAACATATTTATATACTGTATACTTATAAATTCATACAATATTATACTAATGTTTGTGAAATGACGTTCATGGGCCAAACCGTGGTGTTGACATGGTTACTTGCTGTCGACAGGAGAGACTACATATGGGCGTGTCGGTAAAAACCGTAAGGTGACGGTTGCATGAAGTAGGATATCACCACCAGTTTATGGCTGATGCCTATTATATTAATAATGTTTTCAAGATTGTATTTGTATTATCAATGTGGAGAGATAATGATTTAATCACGATGGACACGATTAATCACGATTAATGTTTTCCACATTTCCTGTTGCATTACCAATGTTGAGATATTATTAGATCTTAACAAGGAATATATATACAGTATATATATATATGTATATATATATAATATATATATATAATATATATATACAATAAAACACCATTTCTTTATTACAACAAATATGCAATGGTTGAGAATGTTTTACTAAATAGTTGATCATACAAAATGCTCACAATTTGCTATAGATTAACATAAATGGCACAGCTATACCCGGTTCATAGTTAGCATTTGGTCCATCCCCCGTTACTGTCTATTATATTTTGTAATCTGTGTGGCATAGATGCAACATGGTTTTGTATGATTTGTGGGTTCCATCGGAACATCTCCCACTCAGCCATATTATGACCCAGCAGCTGGCGGCTGGTCTGCTCCTGCCCAGGCTCCCACGAGTTCACCACATTCCCCCAGATGTTCTCAATGTGGTTGAGGTCACACCCCTTACTAGGCCAGTCCAATAGTTCTTGATTTCGCTGCTACTTGAACCACCTTCTAACAATCCTCGCGGTGTGGATGGGAGAGTTGTCCTGCAAATGGATTTTAAATATTAAAAGTATTATTATATTTCATCCATACGCTTCATCAGTAACCCACTATTCGAGATAGATTTTAACCCCTATTTATTAGGGGTTTCTCTCAGCTAAATGTAATTGTGCGCCGTTATACAAATAATACAGTCTGCAGTTATCCAGAATAAAATCCTAAAGTGTTGTCATAGTACTGAAAGAGTTAAAGAACACTCTTATGACCATTATTCGTCCCATGTAAATGTGGAAACCGGACGTAGAAATGCGTGTAATATATAAATCTTACTCTACTAATGGGATAATATTCTATAACACACAAATACAACATACCTGCATAAAGATAATCTGCTGAAGATAGGGCAAGGCATACGCGCGTACATAAAGCAGCATCACCTCCTCCATGATCTCTATATATTGATCTGCCATAAACCTCCAGTGGATCTGTCAGCTCTCCTAGTCCTTGCAGGTGCATCCATCCCCACACATTCGCCGTCACGTGCCCACTCCGTGTCACTTCTTAAATATTTGGCGGGCATATCTCGTGTTGTCCTTTCGCCAACACCGAAGACGGCCGTCAGTTGTAGACGCAAACGTCTTCTCGTCAGAGAAGATAACTCTGCTCCACTATGCGAGATCATTATTTATATGCTGGCGAGCAAACGAGAGCCTGGCCTGACGATGTCGGTCCTCGATCCTCTCTTTTTTTGGCAGGAGTACGGTGGTGATATCCTGTTTCATGCAACCGTCTCCTTATGGTGCCCACTGACACGTCCATATGTAGTCTCCCGGATGGCGACTGCATTGTTGGTAGGATCGTTATGTACTTCGTTGATTATTCTCCGGTCTTCTTCTGGGGTGGTCTTTCTTGGTGTCCCACACTTAGGACGATCTAGTAGATTCCCATTCTCCTGCCACCTTTTCACCCAGCGTCGAACAGTAGGCTTCGAAATTCCCAGTTCCATGGCTATGTCAGCTACAGAGATGCCTGCTTCCCGCAACCCACTTATCCGGCCTCGCTGTGCAATTTTATCTTGAGCTGGATTCATTTTCAGAGTCGGTGTTCGTCATACGGTGTAGAAATATGGTGTGAGCATAGATCATGCCAGTAACCATGTCAACACCTCGGTTTGGCCCATCAATGTCATTTCACAAACATTAGTACAATATTGTACGAGTTTATAAGTATATATACTGTAAACTAGGTTAGCAGTATGAGCGCAAAAGGAGAGAGTGCAATGTAATTGCAAATGTTGATCAATGTTGCAAGAGTGCCACCCCTTTGGTACCAGTGCCAACCCCCCTTGTTGCAAGGCACCCACCAAAGGGGGAGGGTTTTTTGCAAGAGCAACAAGGGTTATGCAACTTGGAGGCGGAGTTATCCCCCAAGAGAAAGAGAGAGAGGAAGAGTGTGTTCGCTTGACAGAAACCAAGCGCATATTAAGACTTCAGCCGAGCGGACGTTGTCTTATAGTTCCCTAATCAGCCAGTCGGCTTAATCAGCCAGTGCCTCCAGGCACTATCAGCCAGTTGGCACAGTATATACTTCGTTTTGGCACGTACACATCCGTTATACGCCCATAAAATATTACGCACACAAGATTATATGCGTCGGGCTCGAGACCCGGTGGCGGCGCGTCCTTCCACGGCTGGTAGCCAGGGTAACCTAATGATCTGTGTTAAACTGTAGGTCTAAGGTGGAGTGTAGGCTGGTTCAAGACCCGGTGGCGGCGCGTCCTTCCACGGTTGGTAGCCAGGGTAACCTAATGATCCGTGTTAAACGAATGGTAGGTAAATGGGTAACCATTCTCCGTCTCGCTCGCTCTCTCCCCTCTCTCTCTCTCTCTCTCTCTCTCTCTCTACCTCTCGCGCGCTCTCTTTTATATGTATATACACATCCCCGTTAAAAAGTAGGTCTAGGGTGGACTGAAAAGTTTGACAGTCGTCAGAATGAACAATTCGGGTGGAAGCAATCGAAGAGTTAACTAAAGAAAGCCTATATATGTACAGTTCCGGAAAAAAGTTCATCTAAAAAAATTCTGAAAACTATAAAAAAAATTAGTACAAGAAGTGTGCGCAAAATTTATAATTAACAGTCACGTCAAATTGTATTAACTCAGCCTCTCCCAATTCTGATAATTATTCTTTTAATTTATTTTATATCAATGTAAAACCCGCTAATTCATATATATATATATATATATATATATATATATACAGTTATATTTATCTTCGTTCACAATTAAAAATAAAATTTGAAACATCTGATATTCAGTTTTTTTCTGCAACAAAAAAAAATTTAATACGAGAAATGTATGGACTTCATGCTCCATTAATTCCATTGCTGTGGTTGAAGATATTAATACCCTCTCACTTCCATTTTGAACTTCTCTCACATATATATATATATATATATATGAATAAAACTACGAAGGAAAGGAAAAACAGAGTGGTGCTTAAGCGCTTTCGTCTAATGACATCCTCAGGAACAGTGTTCCTGAGGATGTCATTAGACGAAAGCGCTTGAGCACCACTCTGTGTTTCCTTTCCTTCGTGATTTTATTCATCATAAATATTTTTCACGTGTTACTTTCGTGAAATAATTTATATATATATATATATATATATCAGTGATGTAGTCGAGACCACCAAGTCCGAGACTGAGACCGAGACCGAGACCGAGACCTGATCCTGTGAGACCAAGATCGAGACCGAGATCAAAGGTTCGAGATCGAGATCTACCTTCCGAGATCGAGACCCTTAAAATTCGAGACCGAGATCGAGATCGAGACCAAGCTCATGCCTTTTCAATTTGTTTTACACTACTATGGAAATTACACTATGTTAAGTATATTAATAAACTAATAACTACTTTCTCAGCTGTAGTGTGTTGAATGCAAAAGGTGTAGCCTATAAATTAACAAATGAATATATATATATATATATATATATATATATATATATATATATATATATATACATACTTTTTATTTATTTACTTCTTTTATATCTGTTACAGAAGGTTTAATGAACGTACCCACTACCCAGTTTGACTTGTGCATTTATTTAAAGCATGATAGGTGCTCATTACACTTAAGGAACATCAGCATGCTCAGAAGATCTGCTGAAGGTCGACTTCTGTGTGGCCTCATTATTATGCCTCCATGGCTAAATACACGCTCAATTGGAGCACTAGAGGCAGGCACTGTTAAAACAGTCATGGCAATATTGGCCAGTGATTGGAATTTATCCCTTTTCTGGTGCCAAAACTTTATTGGAGAGCAGTTATCTAAAATATGAGATTCATCGATCTCTAAGAGGTACCGCTGCAACTGTTCCCTGCGGTTCAAAATCTTCCCAGTTTCAACGTTCTTCTGCTTGGACCGATAGCTTTGATATTTTGCCATTAGTCTCGGAACTTTGGTTTGACTCTGTTTTATTTCGTCATCGCTGCTGTGAGAATGAGCGCTTAAGGGGAGGTGTGGTGTGATAAAAGTTCCGCCGTGACATCATTGATGACGTCATTTTTTAACATTTACAATTGGCAATTGCGATTTGTTCTACGAATCGGTACATTGTAAATATAAGTGATGTGAAGGGTTGTCGAGTTATTCTATGCTTTATTGAATTTATCGGTACTGTTTTCTTTATGCTGTATTTCTTGCATTAGTTTTGTGTGAAGCATTTTATTTTTTCAAATACATATTGGATGGGAGGATAATCGTGTTTATCACGCCACAGAGGTTGACATGCCGTTTGGCAATACTAAGTGGCCTTATAATAATACTTATATATATAATATATATAATTCTCTATTTAGTGTTTCCATTTTCAATAAAATTAATCTGACGGGGGCGGGGGAGGCAAATTTTTTGTAGCGCTAACCTAAAAAAATCCAGACCCACACCCCCCCCGCAAGACAAACGTGGCAACTCAAAACAGGGTGACTGATTAGTGAATACCTAGAGTCCCTTACTTTTACAAACTTTCATAAACATTCTGAATTGTGTCTGTTCAACCAAGCCACCATCATGAGTATGCCAATAACATGTATTTTTCATTATGGTCTCGAGAGGTCTCGAAAGGTCTCGGGGAGAAAAACCGAGACCGCGTCTGTCGAGACCGAGATCGAGACCGAGATCTAAATAGCGGAGACCGAGATCGAGATCGAGATCTGCAAACTGGGTCTCGAGATCGGTCTCGAGACCGAGACCGATCTCGAGACCTACATCACTGATATATATATATATATATATATATATGTTGTTTATCTAATTCTTTATTGCCGTTTCTCTGGTTTCCAAGATTTGAGATAAGGCATGCACCATTAAATTATGTGACTCAGCATCAGGTCATTAATTATACGTACAATGAGAAGGTCGATTTTTAAATAGCGATAATTAAACGAGTCTTTGTGAAAAATTGAGGTGATATTTTTTTTAAAACCATTTCCAGTTCCAGACGATTTAATTTACAGGGCATAGTAAATTTTACGAAGCTAATTTAGAGGGGTACCATAATTCGCTCTATTTTCACACACACGTTTCTTCAATTTTCTCTGAAAAGTCAATGATGAGGCGTAGATTATTTTTTTTAATTTATTTATTGTATCGTACGATAACGCAGGGGCCCCCAACAAACTTTTACAGCGGTTTTCTTCATGGTTAATTGATTCTGAAATTACCTTCCACTTTTATATTTCAGAGCCATAAACCGATTCACAAACCGTCCTCATCTCTCTCTCTCTCTCTCTCTCTCTCTCTCTCTCTCTCTCTCGGTCGAATACAAGATCAAAAAACGAAGCGTTTCTCGTCTCTCCACGAATGGTTATATCTGACACGTCCCACATTTCACGGGGCAACCAATCACAGCCCTGTAGGCGGAGCCCAGGACTTCAGTTTGGCCGCTATGCAGGCCTACGCGTTAAGTCCCCCCCCCCAAAATTCACTGATAGCCAATAGGAAGCTCGCGAATCGTGTGTTGTGGGTTGGTCACAAGCCCCCTTTATAAAAGGGATCAGTTCATCTCAGAGCCTCAGTTCATGTTTTTTCGCTTAGTGCTTTTCAAATATACACTATGAGTCAGTTGTCGCTCTACAATTCTCCCTATTTCTTTGAAGATCAAGATTTCTACCCATCAGCTGCGCTCCACCTTTTCAATGTTGCAGATCGGAATGAACTTCTATCCACGCAGACTGTTGCAGAAAGTTGCGATAGAATACAAGATCCAACGGACAACTCATTTGAAATGTAAGTGATTATATTCTGCCGCTCATTCAGTGTTAACTTATAAAAGGCCACGATAAATGCGTTTTGAAAACTAGTTTGTGTCTATTCTCGATCTATATATAACGTTTCAATCGGCGTTAATTTATAAAAAAGCCGTAATAAAACGAAGTGAAAAATATTTTTAATTATTCTCTGTTTCCTTTGTGGTTATTCCGGCATATATATATATATATATATATATATACAGTGCGTTCGAAAAGTCTCTCAGCAGTGCTATGTTAAACGCATAGGAAATTGAAAAACTACAATGTTTTCATTCAACCATGATTTAGTGATTTTATTACATAACTTTTTGAATTTACAGTATGTAATGAAAGTGTTTTCCACCTTTTGCAGGCACAGAGCAACTCGTCTACACTTGTTGTCAAACACTTTTTTTAAAGTGTTGGTTGATATTGAAGCAATGTAAGTGGATATTGCGGTTTTTAAGTTCTGAATTGTTTTCGGGCGATCTTTATAAACAACACCTTTTGCTGCTCCCCACAAGAAATAGTCGGGCGGCGTAAGGTCTGGGGATCGTGGAGACCAAAGCCCCCTTGAAATTATGCGATCCCCAAACATATCATGCAGTAGCTCCATCGAAAGGTGAGCAGTGTGTGCCGTGGCACCATCTTGCTGGAAGTATGCATTCAGTATTTACATTTCGTTTAGCTGTCCAATAAATGGATACAGAATTTCTGAATAGTATCGTTCAGCATTTATCGTGTTCTCAAAGAAAATGGGACCGACAATTCGCTTTCTTGATATTGCAACCCAAACACCGATTTTCTGGTCGTGCAATAGTGTTTCATGAATAGCGTGAGGATTTTCTGAATTCCACAAACGACTGTTTTGTGAGTTTATGTAGCCTGACAGATGGAACCACGCCTCGTCTGTGTAAAAGGTTTCATCCAGCACATCGATTCCTTTATCTCTGATGAAATTTTGAAACCACTCACAATAATACACTCTCTTCTCGTGATCAGTCGCTTTTAACTCTTGCACGGCCGACATTTTGTATGGAAATAATTTCAGTTCTTGTCTTACAGCTTCGTGCGCAGTACCTACAGCGACGTTAGTCTCCTGAGCCAATTTTCTTATTGATTTAGAGGGCTTTTCAACATCTTATCAGAAATGTCCAAACGTTTGCCCTCCGATAAAACAGTAGTCTTGCTTTAATATGCTTCCATCCTGTTGGTGAGGGTCTGTCCCACTTTCTCACCAGATCATAAACAATGTAAACGATATTGGATCCTTGTATCCTTGTTCCTTCAACAATGACCTCGCCTGTATCGGCCCACTGTTTGATGGGGTCCTCACTCAATAGATTATAAAGACTTAAGCCTTTATTTCTCAGTGTATGTGGGAGACTGTTTTTTAACACATGTTCGATGTGTTGTGTTCCGTTGTTCTTTGGTTGGTCATCTTTAACGTCGGACCCAGGTCCTGTGTCGCCATGCTCAGCGCTACTCGCGCTGTGCCTAATAACCACGGGGAGCTCTGTCGGATTTTTATAATCTTCGTACTCATGAAGAAATTTCTGCAAAGCCTCTTGGTACAAGAGCCTTTTCTCATCAGGTGACTTTTCACTGTTTAATAGGGCTAGCAACTCGCTTTTCATTCTTTTAAGCCTACTTTTATGGGGTTCTAGAGCCGTGTCTGGGATCTTTGAACTCTGCAATGAAGCATACACCTTGTGCGGAATCACAACCACCTTCTTCATTATATTAATCTAGTCAGTAAAGGACCCAAAACTGAAAATAAGATGGGTAGGAATGATCCTCCTCTTTGTACAATAATTCGCTTTTTCTTACCCACAGTTTGACTTTTATGAGTGAGCGCTCGTATTATGTTCTTGTAACGACGTAAGCGAGCCTTCTGAGGGGGTTTCATTGGTACATTACATTTTATAACATTAAGACAGATTTCACAGATGCATTTTAAAAAGTCGGAGTCGATATTCTTAACAAACATCTGTTGCAGTGCCCGGGGCAATCGTTGATAGATTTTTATTAATTCACGATATTTCTTCAGCCTATTTATCATTATGGAATATACACCGTTTCAGGTTCGCTTGGGAATATATTCGTTCTTAGAAGCACCCTAAACGTGTTTCGCGGGTGAAGGTCACAAAGCAAATATCCATAACGCTGCCTTGTGGTTTCTTTATGAACCTCCAAAAACTCCTTACGTTGATTCGGGAACATTTTATTGGCTAATACCCCAATTTGTGACACATCTCTACGTTGTGCAAATAAGACTAGATATTGTGTATTTAGCGACACATCGCGCATATATCTATTTTTGAAAAATAGATTCTGGTTGATGAAGAATACGCTTATGTTAAGATGGTGGGAGAACACTGTAAATGTCTCGGCAAACGTTTTATCCATTTCCAACATGAGATCGTCAATTACAATAACTGTATGCTCATTACCTTTTAACGAATTAACATCATATACACCCTTGTGGAACAAAATTTCATCTTGGTACTCGTTGAACACTGACTGATACGTCGAATAGCACCATATTACTTTATGCACAAATTTTGAGAACATCTCCCCCTTATCTTTAATGATTTTAAGCAATAAATACAGTTTTTCCACATCCTGTAGGGCCAGATATAATACATGTGGAGGGGCTTGTGAACCTGAATTTTTCTACAGATTCCATCTCTAACACGTCACACCCCTAAGTGGGTCATTTACAAAATATTACAAATTTTGAGTGCTGCACCTTATATTTTGTTTTCTTCTTCCACAGAACCGTGAATGACGACGATGTACAGCACCCCATCATCGATATCACAGACGAACCCGATGACCGTGCAGCTACAGAACCCTTCCCCTGCTGACGAACCCTCAGCAGCGACACCTGTAGCATGCGACAGTTCAAAGCGGATGCATGATGAAGAGCCCTCCACGTCAGGTATAAAGCGTGCCAGGATTGCTCCAGTTGTTAGATCCCCAGTAATAGAGCCCCACCCTCAACGTCTTACGACACAACCTCACAATAGGGTGTGTCACTTTTGAACTTTTTTTAAAAAGTTATGATGCTTACCTCTTATAATGTGACAAATTGACCAAACACCATGAATAAACAAAAAAAAAGACAATCGGGTAATATTTAAGGTCCCCGCCCCCATTTGAAAAATAAGCCCCCTATTCACACAAAAAAATGGTGATTTTTGAAGATATTTTTTATCATAGTTTCCTTACTAATCATCGTATTTCAAAAGTTTTGCTAACAAAATGTAGAGAATAACGGTATCCTCTTATTGTGAACGTTTTAAAATTAATTTAGTTGTATACGGTGCTATTTGAGTGCACTTTATGAAATTTTTCGCTCTGTTTTCATTTCTATAACATTTATTTACAATATTTCCAGGTTTTATCTACAAAAAGTATGCAAATATAACCAAATGTATGATAAATTTGCTTTTCTTTCAGAATTCTATTATAGATTTGCTTAATTTCATAGTTTGTTAAAATTAGTCAATAGTCATGGCTAACAGTAAGCCAGTATTAAGAACAGACCTAAGAAAATATGATTCTTTATTGGGAAAGTTAGTGGAAGACATATGCGCAAGAGAAGGAAGCATGCTTCCAACGAATAGTGAAGTTCTCAGTCACTTTTTCTTCTTGAGAAGGGATCAAATGAAAAGCGACAATGTGTCAAAGGAAGAAAATATTTTGAGAGTATTAGATAAGGTAGAAAAGGTGTGGATTATGGCTGGCATACCACCAAAATCCGTTAGAAAGCAGAAAGGTACCCAAAAAAATGTGGGATTTGATAAAAGAGCATGAGAAGTTGGGTAAAAATATAAAGAAGAAATTTTATGAAACCCAAAAAACATCTTTTCTGTCTCGTTTAGATAACTTATTTGATATATCAGCTGAAAATGTATGTAATGAGATCCAAAGATACATTGAGAACTATACAACAGAAGAATGAGGATCTTCGATTTTTGGAAGATCAGCGAAGTGCTAGAATATATTCTCTGGGTCCGATCGATAAAGCTTATGTAGCCAAACTGATCAAAACGACTGCTAGAATAGAAGGTGAAGAACGAAGAAAATTGAAAGAAAAAGCGAAAGGCATTAGAAGAGACACACAAACTTGAATCATCTGAAGGCGAGTTAGTGGACTCAAGTAATGGTGAAGATGATTTTACTCCGAGCCCAGGCCCATCAAAACATCCTAAGTTACGACAGTCAACATTAATATCTAATACAGCTGATCGTTTAGGATTATCATTCGGACAACGCTCGACATTTGCATCTGTGGTAGCAGCTGAATGTGGGCTAGATTTAAAAGAGATGTCATTATCGAAAAGTACTTCTGCGCGAGCTGCGAAGAAGTCGAGGAAAGCTACTGCTGACACTATTAAAGAGTCGTTCAACCCACCTCAATATTGTGTAGTCCACTGGGACAGCAAAATGATACTGAATGTTTCAGGAGGAAAGCAGGATCGATTGGCAATACTTATATCGGGAGAGAATGTTGAGAAACTTCTCTCGATACCCGATATCGGTGTCTCAACTGAATCGACACAAGCTTGTACTGTTTTTAGCACAATCCAAGAATGGAAATTACAGGATAAGGTTTACGGAATGGTATTCGATACTACTTCATCCAATACTGGCTGGATAAAAGGGGCTTGTAAAGTACTGGAAGACCTCTTTGGAAAAAAATTATTATGGCTCGCTTGTCGCCACCATAATATGGCAGAGCGAGTTTTGTCAGCAGTTTGTCTAAAGGTATTTGGAAAATCTACTTCACCCAAAAACAATCTTTCAAGACCTTCAGAGATGTCATATGGGAGAAGCTAGATACTAAGCAACCCTTCAAACAGCTATCTCTCAATGACAGACATCTCAAGGACCTGAAAAAATGCGTCATAGATTTTATGACAGATTTGCTCAAAGATAACCAGAGCCTTCCCAGTGATGATTACAAAGAGGTAGCTGAAACAACTATGCTCGTTTTAGGATAAATTCCTGCCACAGGAATACACTGGATCAAGCCAGGAGCTCTCCATCACGCCAGACGGATGGCTGTCATATTGTATACGAATAAGATGTTAGCATTTTCAGACCAAGCCGGATATGATAATGTTACAATAAAAAAGCTGGAAAGAGTATGCTTGTTTACATCGTTGATCTACTCCAAGTACTGGCTATCAGTCACCAACCCACTTGAGGCTCCTGAAAATGACCTCCTCCTATACAACGAATTAGTTCAGTACAAAAAGATTGACATGGAGGTAGCGGAAGCTGCCCTCAACACTCTAAATTCTAAAAGGTCATTACTGGTACCTATCTGAAGAACTTATAATCCTTTCTCTCTTTGGAGATTTGCCTCATAGTGAAAAGGACAAGGTGGCCAAAAACCTTTCCTCTTTCAATCAACCACCAGAATTCAAACAGGGTAAGCCGATATTTCCCATCCTAAAAGAACGAATCAAAATTCAGCAATTAGTTGGTCCAAACTCATGGTTTGTATTCAAAGTCCTTGGTTCAACGGGAGATTGGATAAGGACTCCAGCTGTAACGTGGGACAGCAACAATGATTTTTAACGGATGAAGAGGATACTCTCTTCAACTAAGGTTGTTAATGACACTGCAGAAAGGAGTATCAAACTTTTGCAGGATTTTCGTGGCTCAAGTAGGGATGAAGGTGAATTTCAGTTACCTGGTCCATTCGCCGACGGACGTTTTGCCGACAGACATTTTGCCGACGGACGTTTCGCCGAACGGACGATTCGCCGAACGGACGATTCGCCGAATGGACTGTCATTAATATTTCTATGACAAAATACACACACATGTTATTAAAGGTTATTATTAAATGTTAGTGAATTATTTTGTTAAAATATTAAATTATGTTAAATTGACAGTTATAGACGCTTGACGTAAAAACATAGATACCTTTTTAAATAAATTTATATCGATAATATTATATAAAATGTTTATCTATATATATATATATATATATATATATATATATATATATATATATATATATATCTTTCTCGGTGTATATTGTATAATTTATAACTTTCGTTTTAGACCATGGAATTCACTTTGACGGTGTCCGGCGAATTTGTCTACAACAATTTGTCTAAAGATACAGTTCATCTACAACAATGTCTACAACAATTTATCTACAACAATTAGTCTACAGATACAATTTAACTACAATAATTTGTCTACAGATACAATTTGTCTAGAGAAACTATTCCTAATATTATTTAAAAAAATGACGATTGGTTAGGTTAAGTCGTGATATTTTCGTATGTTTTAACAGTAAACTAACGAAAATATCATGACTTAACCTAACCAATCGTCAAGGGTGTACTAACTTTTTATGGCCTTTCTCTGAATCAATAAATTGAAGAGGCATTGTGGGTTACTGAACAGTGAACAATGTAAAAGTTCCAGGATGACTGCAATTTTAAGTGCGAAAACCTAAGACATAGGTTACTAAGATTTAAAAAAGGCAACAAACGAACAAACGTTTTAGAATAGCTTAAACTATAAAGGCACAAACGCAAGACTTAAATTATAAAAGTTAACTAATTTTCGTATTTAAATTATGTTTTTTTTATTAATGACAGTCCATTCGGCGAATCGTCCATTCGGCGAATTGTCCGTTCGGTCAAATGTCCGTCGGTGAAATGTCCATCGGCCAAATGTCCGTCGGTCATCTGTCCGGCCAAGGAATTTCAGGCATTGCTTCAAGTTGTAGAGGAAAACAGGTGTGTTTTCCCAAAGTTTTCCGAACAAGGTCTCTTGAATTTGTAATTTCTTTATACTTATAATTTCATTTCATTTACAATTTTTCATTATAATTTCAAGAATAGCACTCTGTTTCTATTTGATTAAAATTGTTTTGTATTTGTATTTCATAAAAAATAAAAAAAACCGATGGGGCTTTGCATATTTTTTTAGATTAATAAAAATTTAAGTCTACAGTTGTCATTTTTTATTTTTTTGCAAAATTTACTAATTTTAATCTACTAAACATGTGCAAAGTTGTTCCCACTTTGAATCTCTAAACCAAAAATGTGTTGCTCATTTAAGCCCATCTGCTTTTTTTATTTATATTTTCAAAGCCCATCGCCGCAGAGCTGCATTGGGATGATGCTCTATGGATGGCGGTGACATCCAAAGTATATAAGATAATATTTTATTGCAGTTCAGATGCAGATCTTCCAAAGATATAAAACAGCAGCATTTTTCTCTTAGAAAATGCATCAAAATGACCAAAGAGATATAAAAAATTTAATAAATTTAACTCAAATGTTAATAAAAAACTATTCAGATTGATGCGCATTATTATTCTCTACATTTTGGTAGCAAAAGTTTTGAAATACGATGATGAGTAAGGAAACTATGACCAAAAATATCTCCAAAAATCACCATTTTTTGTGTGAGTAGGGGGCTTATTTTTCAAATGGGGGCGGGAACTCTAAATATTATCCGATTGTCCTTTTTTTGTTTATTCATGGTTTTTGGTCAATTTGTCACAATATAAGAGGTAACCACCATAACTTTTCAAAAAAGTCCAAAAGTGACACACCGTACGCCCACAATAGTACCTTTCTCAAATATGCCCCATTGTTCAGTTCCGGGTACTTCCTCCACATCAGCTTCACATACTGTAGAGGATGGTATAACATTCGAGTTGGTGCGCACCACTACCCCCACCCCTGCCCTGACTAGAAATCGGTACGTGGTCAGGGCCTGGATCCCTGTATACCAACGGACTGCGGCGCATAGTTGAACGTATTGTGGAGTTTGCCCTTCAGACCGCGACGAACGTGAAGTCCGGACGAGGTTATCCTTCAGGTTCGGGTCAGATGAGGGGGACGATTTTTGGGTGGTAATACCGTTCAGACGTTTGGCGGCTGTAGATATAGAATATATCTTGGGGTGTATAATGCAAGCATCTCAAAGTGGTACATCCTTCAATATGGACAACTTCATGGTAGATATTGACAGAGTATTCCGGGCTGCGAGTCATAGTGCCACACCTTATATTCTTAATTTCAATTCTCCGGTTATTTACAGAAAGCATTTAAACGTCGATGGTGGTTGTGGTTTTATAGCAATAATTTTAGCTCATATGTTCACTGTGCTAAATACTTGGACGCAAAAAATTTGGCTTCCCACGGTTGTGCAGCGTGCCCGTAAACTGGCTTAAGATTGTAAGCTTGAGTTTGAGTGTAATATGGGACCTGAAGAACTGAGAAGGGCCGAGCAGGAAATGAATGCACGTATAGTCGTATTTGAAATGGATGATTGTCGTAGGACTGTGTATGTTTTTAAAAGCAGCGTGAGAGATCGTACAAGACCTCTACTTATTTTAGGATTGTCAGGCACATCGTATCTCCCCATCCGTAATATAAGGACTCTCTACGCCAGTTATGATAAAAGTCGAAAATATGGAAGGCATCATGATTTGTGTAAGGGCTGTCTCGAGTTTGCTGATGATATGGTGAAACATTGTAAGGATTGCTACATGGTATGTGAGCAGTGTAAAAGCCCCAAATGTGAAAGTCGTGTAGTTGAAACCGAGAAGAGGGAATGTAATGTGTGTAGACGTACATTTTTCAATAAGACTGGTCTACAAACTTTGAAAAAGTTTGTGCTTCGGAGATTAAATGTGTTTCCTATTATGGATTTTGGGGTGCTGAAAACGAATATGACCATAAAAACAGTCGATTGGCTACAGTTTCCAAGAAAATTTAAGTTACACATTTTGCGTATATGTATACCATATATTAGAAACATACCTGTATAATGCAGTCACTTATATTGATTCAACCCGTCGCTTCTTTGCTTGTCTCTCGTATTCAACTTCTGGAGCATCTCTTGTTATTGTCCAGCAGTAGTCTGCTAACAGTGATGGACTCCATTTCCCCTGGTAGCGTTTCTCCATCGCTGAGATATCCTGGTGGAAACGTTCACCATGTTCATCGCTGACTGCTCCGCAGTTGGCCGGAAAAAATTCCAGGTGCGAATGGGGGAAATGTATCTTTAAAGACATATTGCAGCCCATTTTTTGATAGGACAACAGCAGGTTTTCCACCAGCTCCCTATAATTGTCAGCTTTGGTATTTCCGAGAAAATTGGTTGCTACTAACCGGAAAGCATTCCACGCTGTCTTCTCCTCACCACCTAGGATACGGTCGAACTCCTCATCTCTAAGAAGCTCGCGGATCTGTGAACCAACAAACACACCCTCCTTGATTTTTGCTTCACTGAGCTTTGGGAATTTACCACCGAGGTACTTAAAAGCTGCCCCCGTTTTATCCATAGCCTTAACAAAATTTTTCGTGACGCCCAGTTTGATGTGTAAGAGTGGTAACAAAATCTTGCTCGATTCTACAAGTGGAAGATACCGAACATTTTTTGTTCCAGGTTCCAATGAGTGTCGGAGTGGCCAATCCTTCCTGATGTAATGAGAAGTCCTAGTCCGACTATTCCATTCACACAAAAAACAGCAATACTTAATGTAGACGGCTGCAGTCCAAGCATGATAGCAACAACTTTCAAGTCACCACAAACCTGCCACTGATGTTTGTCATAGTTTATGCAGTTCAAAAGTTGCTTCATGTTGTCATATGTTTCCTTCATGTGGACTGCATGACCAACTGGAATTGATGGCAATACGTTACCAACATGCAACAAAACAGCTTTCAAACTCAACTTCGATGAATCAGTGAACAGTCTCCACTCATCAGGATTGCGAATAATGTTGAGAGCTGCCATCAGACCATCGATGTCGTTGCAAACTACAAGGTCACCTTCCATGATGAAGAATGGGACAAAATCTTTTTGACGGTCACGAAACTTACACACTCTAACATTTTCAGCGAGGAGATTCCACTGCTGCAATCCCAACAGCTCTGCCTTACTCTTTGGCAGTTCTAAATCTCTGATAAGGTCGTTTAATTCATTCTGAGTTATCATGTGCGGTTTAGAAGATGTCAAGTTATAAACAAATTCAGGGTCTTGTGAAGTTGAAGGCTCACAAGTTTCGCAGGTTCCTTCATTCTCCTCGTCCTCTGGCTCCAGGGAGAATGAGTGTGGGGGCTCAGGAACAGGTAGTCCTTCGCCGTGAGGTACCGGGCGTGTAGCAGAGGGTATATTCGGATATTGTAAAATCCACTTTTTCTTCTTGCAAATACCTTTCTTGACTGGAGGCGCCATGCAGAAGTAACAATTGCTGACATGATCTGTTGGTTCCCTCCACACCATTGGCACTGCAAAAGGCATAGATTTCCTTTTCCGATTCAACCACCGGCGAAGGTTTTTGCACAAGTATTGCAGCATATGTGTGGGGCCCAGCTCTTGTCCTGATCTCCAATCTTACAGCCAAAATAAAGGTGATAGGCTTTCCTAATCACGACGGTTATAGCACGCTTTTGTGATGCAAAAGTCAATTCTCCACAAACATAACAGAAGTTATCTACACTGTTCACGCAATTACGAGGCATCTTTGTTCAAATTAGGCTGAAAAAAATTCAGTTTCCAAAGCAAACACTAAAGAGAGTTTGACAAACGTGCACTGTATGACTTCCGCGAATGAACTGATGCTGTGGCGTAATATGTAGACGCCTGTGACACATCGACGCCTTGACTCTACTGCGCATGCGCATAGTTATATTTTTTTATTTTAATAAATTAATATAATTACATTGCATTTTAATAATTTTAAATTAGGTAAGGTTAAGTTAGGTTAGTATTCCATTTATATTAATATAAAAAACATTATGGAAAGCAATATGTTAAAATGATCCAATCTATTTTTTAATATATAATTTACAAATACATAATGTAATAGATAAATTTAAAATTACATTTTATTGTATATATATGTATATATTTACATTAATTTATTAAAATAAAAAAATATAACCGCGCATGCGCAGTAGAGTCAATGCGTCGATGTGTCACAGGCGTCTTCATATTACGCGACAGATGCAGTCCAGTTAGTAGGGTGCAGGGTTGCCTGATATATTTATAAATAGAGCCAATTGGTAATTTTAGGCATCATTTTCGTATTCAGTAACCCAAAATTAGTAAAGATTGACTACTTTTATTTCCGAAGCATTTTGGCTGTAGACCAGTGATAATAAATGCTTTGAGCTCCATAAATCAAATGGCACTTGCAGAAAAATGAGGATTTGTAAGTGCGGTATGTTTCACATGATGGATAATTGTGGGAATTTCAAACATAAATGCGATGAAATTCACTGTTCTACATGTCATGAAAACTATAAGGCGGATGGAGTGAAGCATGTATGTTATATGAAAGATGCTAAGACTAAAAATAGCCCTTGTATAACCGTGTACTACGATATAGAAACTTACACGAACGCTGAAACCAAAGAAGTCATTCCACATTTACTCGTAAGTGAGACTATCTGTGATGAGTGCATGGAGATCGAGTGTGATGAGTGCCACAAATGTGGAAAACGGACAAACGTTTTTAAAACGAATGCACACGACAGCCCTGTGAAACTCTTTGTATTCTATATTGTCAAATTAGCGAACAAGTTCAAAAAAATGACTGTGTATATTCTTGCCCATAACGGGGCGAAATTTGACACACAGTTTCTTTATAAGGAGCTGCTTGAACACGCATTCGTCTGCGATATTTACAGGTGATTCCTTGAAAAGAGGCAACAAACTAATACAGATGCAGATAAGAGGTAATGTACAGTTTAAAGACACCCTGCTGTTCACACCTTGTAAATTAGCAAAGCTGCCCAAGGTCATGGGCGTAGCCGCTGAAGTTTCAAAAGGGTATTTCCTTTACACATTCCTCACTAACGAAACTTTGAATTACGTAGGACTACCTCCACCCAAACATTATTTTAATTACACCAACATGAGTGATAGTGAGCGTGAAGATTTTGACCGCTACTACAACAGTTTTAATGAAGCTAATCCATACAATATAGCCGATGCATCTGAACGTTATTGCGTGAATGACATACGTGTACTTAGAGTATGCTTTCAAGCCTTTAGAAGGATGTACATAACCCGTTTCAAATGCGATCCGCTGCAAGTCGCGACCACGATCGCCTCATTATGCTTTTGTGTTCAAGAATAACTTCATGCCTAAAGACACCTTAGCAATCATTCACAGAAACAACCCCCGCAGTTATAGGCACAAGGTTATTTACTGGCTCATACACCTACAGCAACAGACCGGGGTATACATAAAATATGCCCGCAACACGGGTGAAGTACCCGTTAAGGTCAATGGTCGTGTTTTTTGGGTTGACGGCCTAAGTGAGGATCCAGCCACTGGTGAGAAGAGTGTGTATTCTTTTAACGGCTGCTGGTGGCATGGATGCCCGCGTGCTGAATGTGCCGTCACAAGGGACCTTTATGGAAGATCCCCCGCCGACAGCCTCGCATGGACCCGTAACCGTGATCAACTTATAGGCTCCCCGTTCACTCACAAAATCGTGTGGGAGCATGAGTATGATGCACGGATGGAAACAGATGCCCAGTACCGTGAAGAAATAAGGGCCATCAAACGTTCAATGGTATTGGACCCCCTCAAATGCGGTGACAGCTTGTTTGGAGGGCGCACAAACCCATTCAAGCTATACACCTTCCGCTTACGGAGGGCGTGAAACTCCACTATTACGACTTCTGCTCTTTATACCCGTACGTGATGAAGAACAATCCCTACCCCGTAGGTGCGCCTGAAAAACTGGTGGGTCCCACCATACCAACCATCGATGAGTTTTCAGCTAACTTGAATGAGCGCTACTTTGGACTCTCTTTCGTAGACGTGCTCCCCCCTCGCGATTTATGGATGCCAATCTTACCCGTCGTTATAGATCACAAGCTCATGTTTCCCCTGTGCGTGAAGTGTGCAGAGGAGAACAACGGTGATTGTAACCATACAAGCCACCAGCGTAAGATCAGAGGTGTATATACAAGCCCTGAGCTAGCCCTAGCCATTCGCCATGGGTATAGAATATTGAAGATACATGAGGTGTGGAGGTTTCAGAAGCTACCCAACCTTTTCACACCATATATAAACGCCTTTTTGAAGGATAAAGTAGAAGCATCAGGATATCCGCGAGGGGCTGATACCGAAGATGAAAAAAACGGCTTATATTCAGCGTTACCGTGCCCATGAAGGTATACAACTTGACCGATCCCAAATTGTTAAGAATCCTGGCAAGCGCTTTTGTGCAAAGTTGTGCCTAAACAGTCTTTGGGGGAAATTTGCACAGAATACCGGCAAAGGGAACGTCCATTTGGCCCAAAGTTATAGTGAAGTCTGGGATTATGCCAACGCTCTCGGTAAAGAGGTTATGGAGATTGTGAATATAGGTAATACTTACATAATAAAGTACATCACCGAACTGGCCACAGATACCTCACGGGTTACAAACATACCTGTAGCCAGCTTCACAACGGCCTACGCCCGCATCAAACTTTGGGGTCTACTGCACTCTTTTGGACGGAGGTTGTTGTACGCTGACACAGATAGCGTGATATTCACAGCGAGGGAAGGTGAATACATGCTGCTATTGGGGAATTCCCTAGAGAGCTAACTGATGAGATCAAGGACGAGTATGGTGATGGTGCATACGCAGGCTCGTTTGTATCAACAGGGCCAAAAACCTATGGGGTACGGGTGAGGATAGGGGATGATATGAAGTATATCGTGAAGGCTAAGGGTATCACGCTTAACCATGCGAACCGTCGAGTCGTTAACTTTAACTCGTTGAAGGATCTAGTGTGCTTCGAAGCTGAGGGAGACCAGCCACCCTATCTGACTGTGGGGACGCACAATTTTCGGCCGCAAAAACTGGGGTGTGTGAAGGAACTTAGGGGCACGAAGGTATGCCGTAACACCTATAGGAAGCGTTACCAGGTGCCTGGTACCTATGATACCGTACCCTTTGGTTACCTTAATCCTTGATTGTATTTATTTATATATATATATATATATATATATATATATATATATACATATGTGTGTGTGTGTGTGTGTGTGTATTGTTAACGATATGTTTATTTATCACGTATATTTGCTTCAATTAAGGTTTCATTTTCTCCTTTGTGTGCGTCCGTGTGTGTGTACAGTAAAAGGTAAGGTCCGCCCACTGTAAGACCGGTCACGTGACTCCTGCCACTATCTGAGCATATCTCTATCCCTGCGTGCTCAGTTGACCTCTGCATACCCTTGAGCTCAGACGTGTATTCTCCCGCATAGACGAAAAATAGTAATGGCTACCTTTAATATTGCGTGTTCAACGTTTATGAAGTGGTATTCGGCAAAGTGACAAGATTTGGTGGATACTGAAAAACTCCCTATTCTCCCCTCCTTTAATACTTTTAAGGCTACATTGAGCCGTGCGAAGGACCAAGATGTTCAAATACTCCACAGGTATTCTGGCGAGGGCATTGTAGGATTTCGTAGTACAAACGATGTATTGAAGTATGTTGTAGACCTAACCTTTATAAAAGCTCACATATACCGCGAAGTAGAAGAAGCAACACGTTCAGAAGATAAGCAACGGTTATGGATAGTGAGTCTTGTTGATGAGTGGTTGACAAGCGATATTATGTCATGTTACATCATACCGACTACTCGTACCCTACGATTGAGAATGTAAATCTTGTCATCATGAAGAATCTTAAGTATTTTTACCACTATATTAATATATATCATGACGAGGTTTGTAGTGAGGTTGTGGCTAAGGGATTGTGTGAGTTTTTAACAGACTTTAGAAACGAGTATCGCTTGTTAAACAAAAAGGATAAATATGGGCATATGTTTCTCTCAAATAGTGCACCGGATTGTGAAGATGTTTAGTTTGTGGAAATGAACGTCTGGTGAGTGATAAAACATTAAAGCGGGTATTGCTTCATGTAGCGGAAAATTCTGTTTGTCCAGGGGCACAAGTGTTCGAACAAGCCTGTACACGCTTTAGCAGTTTATGGTGTGACTCGCTCCCCCCAGCGAACTGTCCACCCGTGTATCTCACCCCTCCGAAACACACGAGTTCGAACAAACCCGTACACGTTTCATCAGCGTGACTCACTCCGCCCGTCGAGCCGATCCGTCCACCTGTGGCTCATAGTCATCTCAGAGCTTGAACCGTCTAGACGTGCGAATACGATGAAACTTCCTTTGAGAAGCATTCTCAACGCCTCATACAATGTGTCCGTGACGAAGTCATTGTGCGTGTTCAGGCGTGAAACCGGCACCATTAACTATGTACTTGAAACGATTTGCAGGAAAGCAAACTCTGGTAAACGTAATGTTATTTATTTAAGTGTTCAGGAGATGAACAGAGTCTTCCTGATAGTTGAGAAGTGGGGAGAGGACCGTTATAAAATACCTGCAGGTGTAGGTACAAGAAGAGAGCAGATTAGTGACACCACCTCATATGCCGTTGTTTGCACGTTGTGTATAAATAACGATCAGCCATGCATTAATATACGACTGATATGGAAGAGTACATCTGATAATAACGTTCTTGTCCCTACGCGAAACCGTTTCATCCTCGACAGAATGTTTGAAATCGTCGGATTCCGCAAGCTGAAGCCTATATTAAACGCTCGTGTTACGGCTATGATTTATTTTGACACGGTTCTTGAATACGCATACACCGCTCTGCTCGACGGATTTATCGAATGTAGGAATCAACGAGGCGAGAATGGTCTAGAGCTGGATGCATATTTAAAATGTTTAGATTCTTCGAAATATCCTGAACTTTGGTACAAAGCACTTGAGCGGTACAGGGCAGAGCTTGTCTACACTGTTCACCCTGAAGAGCTGTATCTGTCGTTACGACTTGGAAGATTATTTCATTGCCGCTATGCAGAGTGAAGAAGAGTTCACGATTGAAAAGCTCGGGACGTTAAGAAAAAACCCTCGATTGGAAAGGAGTGTTTATAAACTTGTATTTAATAATGATGTTGTGGTTAACGATGACCTCTTTGTGCGTGCTTTTGATTGTATTCTAGCCGTGTTTAAAGATAACTTCTCAACCGAATGTAAAGTGGGCACAAAAATAGTACTGAACGATATGAAAGCGATTTATGTCGAGTATAGGCATCCGTATGACTTGAACTGTGAAATATTGCTTGGACGATTTTACCGTGTAGTGCAAAGTAAAAACGATGTGAATGTAGACTCGATTACGTGTGAGTTTAGCGTTTTGCGCCGTAGAACATAAAGTATCAGGTCATCCCATAAGTAATGTCGTTTTTTACGATAGATTAAGTTTAAATTAGTCCTACTCGGTTTAAGCATAAATTTTCCGAAGGTTATATCTAAGAGGAGATCTATCGTGTTTCGCTACATACTTTACAGACCTTGAACAGTGAAGACGTGTGTTTTGCTTTATGTGAACCCCTCATAAACATGGCGGTATCAGAAGAGCATATCAAGCATATAATGCTTTACGAGTTCAAAAAAGGGAATAGTGCACTGAAGCAACGCGAAACATTCAGGACGTTTATGGCAACAATATTCTGCATGTGAGGAAATGTAAAAGATGGTTTCAAAAGTTTAGGAATGGTGACTGCTGTTTAACAGATGCAGCACGCTCTAGACGCCCTGCTGAGTTTGATGATGACCTGCTGTTAGCCGCACTTGAAGAAGACTGTTCAACAACTGCCGAAGAATTGGCCCAGAAACTCAATTCATCCCCGTCCACCATCCATCGACATTTGCGACAACTCGAGAAAGTGCCTAAGTTAGGAAAATGGGTGCCACATGAATTGTCGGTCGACAATCTGAGGGTGCGGGTAAACATTAGCACAGCTCTTCATTCCCGTGAACTCCAAGATCCGTTTTTGCACCGTTTAGTGACTGGTGATGAAAAGTGGATACTGTACCAGAATGTTAAGCGCCGTCGACAGTGGGTTTGTGCCGGAGAACCAGCGACACCAAACAATCACCGCTCAAGTCTATTGTCAACAACTGGACCTTCTTTGGTTAATCGGAAAGGAATCGTGTTCCACCACGACAACGCACGTCCTCATACCGGTCGGATCACTTCTGCAAAAATTGAGGAGCTTGGGTGGGAAAAACTTCCACATCCTCCATATTCTCCAGACCTTGCGCCTTCAGATTATCATCTCTTCAGGAGTCTGCAAAACTATCTTGACGAGAAACAGTATACTTCTTTAGATGACCTGCACACCAGTCTTTGTACGTTTTTTGCCTCAAAACCGCCTGAATTTTATAAACATGGCATTGAAAAGCTTGTAGGACGTTGGCAGAGTGTCATTGATTCCGATAGAAAATATATACTAGATTAAGAAGTTTCAGTTGAGTTTTTTGTCCTTCAAATTCCGATCTAAAAAACGACATTACTTATGGGATGACCTGATAGTTTGATGTATATTTATTTATTTAATTGTGTGTGTGTATATATATATATATATATATATATTTCCTGTACTAATATGCAATTGATTATACGTTTCGTATATTATTATTTTCAATATATTTAATTATTTAATATAACCCTTAAAACATAAAGTATTTTGATGTATATCTATTTATTTAATTGTGTATATATATATATATTTCCTGTACTAATATGCAATTGATTATACGTTTCGTATATTATTATTTTCAATATATTTAATTACACTGGTCAACAAAGATTTTTCATCAGAGTAACATTTGTAGTGGCTGGATAGCATTTTTCACGCTGATTCCAAAACTGCATTCAGATTTTTTCTAGCACGTATAGTTTTCAAGATGAAGGCATATATATAACTACACAGATTTAACCATTTTAAATAGGCAAAATACTAATATTTCAACATTTGATTGTGTTTATTTTATTGTGTTTTTTTAGTTTATTCATCTTATTTATTTCAATTATCTTAATTATACATCTTATGTATTTCAGGTGTGAGCTTTTACGTCTAGCAGCATTGTGATTCAGGCAACAACGCCGTGCTTTGTGTGTCAAAAGATCAGTCCAGTCCAAGAACTTGTGTCAAGTTGGTGTACATTTTTTTTGAATTTATAGTTTGCTCAGGTCAGTCAACATGCCTCGACAATGTAAGAATGACCCCGACAAGTTCTGTTTCGTATGCGGCCAGTTGACAACTAAAACACAGCGACGAAGTATTACAACCGACATTAAGAAAATATACAAGCTATACTTTGGTTGCCATCTAGGTGACCAAGATAAACCATGGGCGCCACATCAAATCTAGAGATCATCATGAAGACTGTTATTTTTGTAGTGTGAACTTAATGGGGTTTTCTGCCAAGAACAAACACCAGATTGTATATCCAAACTTGGATTCAGCACGTAGACCAGTAAAACATGATGAAACATTGCCCATTCCAATTCCCCCAAGTGATAGGCTAGATTCTATCATAGATGACATGGAAAGTGATGAAGGTGCAACTGGCATTTCCGGACCATCTACAGAACCAGAGTACACTTTTGAAGGTAGACATTTAGAGCCTAAAAAGTTAACCCAAGGACAGTTGAATGATCTTGTTAGAGACTTATCGCTGTCTAAAGAGAAATCAGAGCTTCTCGCCTCAAGACTAAAGGAGAACAATTTACTTGAGAACAATGTTCGTATTAGTTACTACCCAAAGCGGAATTTTGAATTAACAGCATTTTTTCAGTAGACGGTCCTCTCTGTTATTGCCATGACATCAATGGACTATTTACAGCCATATCTCAGACGTATGTGGCATCTGAGTGGCGCCTCTTTATTGATTCGTCGCAGAGAAGCCTGAAAGCAGTTCTTTTGCATAATGGTAATATAATGCCATCCATCCCCATTGCCCATTCCGTCCATCTAAAAGAGACATATGACAATATGGATATACTACTTAAGGCAATCAAATACGACAGTCATCAATGGAATGTTTGTGGAGATCTAAAAGTTATAGGAATGCTTATGGGTATGCAGTCAGGATTCACAAAATTTTGTTGTTTCCTTTGCCTGTGGGACAGTCGCGCCACTATAGAACATTACACCAAAAGTGACTGGCCACTTAGGTATACATATGTCCTAGGGATAAGCAATGTCCAGTCTGTCCCTTTAGTGGATCCCCAAAAGATCTATCTGCCACCTCTTCACATTAAACTTGGTTTAATGAAGAATTTTGTTAAAGCAATGGGTAAAGTCAATTCTGAAGGGTTCCAATACCTTTCAAGGAAATTTCCGAAGGTTACTGCAGCAAAATTGAAGGAAGGAATTTTTGTTGGGCCACAAATAAGGGAGGTTTTGAATGACACTGAATTTGAAAAAGTCCTAAGTCCGCTGGAATTGAAGGTTTGGCTGGCGTTCAAATGGATATGTGAAAACTTTCTTGGAAGCAACAAGTCACCTGCGTATAAGGATGGAGTCAAGAACCTCCTTGATGCCTTCAAAAAAATGGAGTGTCGAATGTCGTTAAAAATTTATTTCCTGAAAACCTTGGTGCAGTGAGTGACGAGCAAGGAGAACGCTTCCATCAAGATATTCAGATGATGGAGAAGCGCTACCAAGGATATTGGAATGAAAGCATGATGGCGGACCATTGTTGGATGCTGTATCGTGACAATCCAGGCCAAATTTACAAAAGGAAATCACACTCACAGCACTTTTAATAAAATAATGTATATATTCTTTATTTATAAGTACATTGAATAAGGTATATGATGTATTTGTTGTTTAGCATTCCTAAGTGTGATCTATACATCCATAAATTTTCTTATAGCAATATCAAAAACTTAAAAATATCAAAACCAGTGTATCTATATAACTATACGTGCTAGAAAAGAAATAAAACCAGATTCGGAATCGGCGTGAAAAATGCATTAAAAAAAGTGTGATCATGTTTGTGATGAGAAAAAAGTTTCATTTTGTTGGCCAGTGTTATTTAATATAACTGTGTATATATATATATTTTTCCTGTACTAATATATTGATGGTTATACTACAACGTTTTGTATATTATTGGTTATATATTTCTCGTTCATATTTCTTATGCTATTATTATATTTAATCATATTTATTCCATTGTATATTTATTTTAATTATATATTCCATTGTATATTTATTTTAATTATATATTCATCGTTCGTATTTCTTATGCTATTATTATTTTTGATCATATATATTCCATTGTATATTTATTTTCAATATATTTCATGAAATTTAATCCGTTAATTCGTCTAAATAAACAGAATGATGTAATGGTGTTTTATTTAACTCTTTTGGTTGTACACGACATTTAATTACAGCAAATGGCTGCCTTCTAAAACGGATTTCTAAACCAGCTGTTGAAAAATATCTGGATAGCAGAATCTGGCAACCCTAATAATGTACACCTGAACAAGCCAATTACGCCTTCTAAGTCGACTGGCTGGTTAAGTCAGAATATGTGCTTTAATTAAATAAATAAACGCAATCTGGCAACTCAGTAATGTACACCTGAACAAGCCATTTACGCCTTCTAAGTCAACTGGCTGGTTAAGCCAGAATATATGCTTTAATTAAGTAAATACCGCAATCTGGCAGCTCAGCCAGATAAGCCAACTGGCTGGTTAAGCTAGAATATATGCTTTAATTAAATAAATAGCCCAATCTGGCAGCTCAGCCAGATAAGCCAACTGGCTGATTAGGAACATATTAAGACAACGGCCGCTCGGCTGAAGTCTTAATATGCGCTTGGCTCCTGTCAAGCGAACACCTCTCTTCCTCTCCCTCCTTCTCCTCTCTCTTTCTCTTGGGAGATAACTCCGCCTCCAAGTTGCATACCCTTGTTGCTCTTGCAACATTCCCCTTGTTGCATAACATCTTGCAACATTCCCCTTTCCCCCTTTGCTGCATAACTTATGCAGCATTTCCTTTGCAATTGCATTGCATTCTCTCCTTTTGCGCCCACACTACTCAGGTTAATTTCGCGGCATCATAATTTCGCGGTCAACAGCTGCTGGTTATAATCTTACAGATTAAAATGACCACATTTATTCTGGACTGTGATTGGTCGAGGTTGAGGTCGTATATCAAGGCAAGTTTTACCTCTTGGTATGCGGATAAAGTTTCAGCAGCACAACGTAGATGAATCTCTCGGTAAGATAGTTTTGAAGCTCTCCACACTGAAACCTATTCGTGTTAAATGTATTGTCTCTGCATGGGATAACCTATGCAAAATGAGGGAGACCATTCAGAAGTGTTGGGAAATTAGCGGCATTCATGACATTCTTGTACAGTAATAATACAGTATAATTTAAAATGTTTTTACTGCTTTTACTTTATAATGTTTTATTACAATATACTGAATTTACTTTTCAAATAAAGTATTTTAATGATCTAAGTTTTATTTTCTTACTATCTTCCAAAGATTAGTTTAAAATGTCAAATTTTCGCCTGCTGGATATTTTCGCGTAAACTATAATAGCCTACGGGAAAAACGCGAAAATTTCCTGCAGGCGAACATTTCGCATTCACTAGTATATAAAAAGTTCTATTGTAGTAGCTGTTCGTATAGATTTTCAGTAATCATAATGGAACCTTGTTACTGTATAAGGCTAGTAAACTACATGGAGTTCAACGCTGTTCACGATCATATTAATTGTTTATCTTTATGAACACAGACATTACCTGTATGTCAATGGCTGCATATTCAATTGTCCTTTAGATATATATGTCTGTGTTATATGTTGTTGGACTCAGTTTTCTCCCCTACACCCCATCTTCCCCCAGTTGGGGTACCTTGACTAACACTGCGGCGTTGCCACATGTACGGAGTCGCCTTACAAAATTATTTAGTATTTTGTGTGTCCCTCTTTAGTTTTGGGTATTTTTCTACAAGGTTTCGACATCTCTTAGTAGAAATTTTAGTCCATTCTTCTAAAGAAAATTGTTGCAATTCATTCAGATTCGATGGGTTTCTCTTGCGTTTTTTCAAATCAAACCATAAATTCTCGATTAAATTGAAATCTGGACTTTGACTGGGCCACAAAAGCTTGAAACTCTTTTGTTGAAGCCACTGCATAGTGCTCTTACCTTTGTTTCGAATCATTATCTTGTTGCAGTTCCCAAATGCGATCCATTCGCAACTCTCCGAACTGAAGGCAATACATTTTCTTCTAAAATTTTCTGATATTTCCTCGAATTCAAGATTCCATTGATGACAACATGCTTTCCTGGATCAGAAGTACTAAAGCATCCCCAAAGAAGCAAACTACCACCACCATGTTTAGCCGTAGGAAGAATGTTTTTTCCTCGAATGCAGTATTTGATTTTTGCCAATCTTACCGTTGCTCGTTGTTCCAGAATAATTTTATTTTGGTCTCGTTTGTCCAAAAAACTTTCTTCCAGAATACAAAGTCTTCATTTTAATGATCCTTGGTGTACTTTAAACGATCTTCTTTGTGCCCTTTTCATAGCAGAGGTTTTCTTCGTGCAATTCTTCCATGCAAACCATTTTTTCTCACTGTGCGACGTACAGATGAGGAATGGACATTGATGTTAGACAGTCTTAATGTTTGGCAAATATCATCTACAGTCATTCGTGGATTCGTAGCAGCCATTCTTTCAATCCGTCTAGCTGCATGTTCTGAAATCTTGCAAGGTCGTCCACATCTTGATAGAGTTTTAATTGTGCCAAAACCTTTCCATTTCTTTATAACTGAAGCAACCGTCGTAAATGAAATTCGAAGTTCTTCTCCTATCTTCTCATAACTCTTTCTAGATCCGTGTGCAGCAATAACAGATCTCATAAGATCTGTAGACAGCTGTTTACCACAACGACCCATTGCTTACTAATGGCTTGTACAGTCATCCGTCTTCCATAAAGATTCACGGAGAAAATTCTAGAATTTAGAATTGCCAACAGTCTGTAATCAATAAACAACCAACTACTGATAAAAATTTTAAATTATTCAAGCCTGAGGTGGAGACCCAAAGTATTAAATAATTTTGTACGAAAACGTTTGCATTTTAACTTTTTATTTTCCTCAAATTCTTTGATGTTTTACATTATATGGTGGAGTACAAAAGATAAAAATTAATATAACTGAAATATTTCTTTGTACGCATACTTATGATAACCACTGTGTGTGTGTGTGTGTGTGTGTGTGTGTGTGTGTGATGTCAGAAAATGATAACAACATTTCACGTTTACAGTAATTTGAAATAACTTTATTTTTTGGTTACAGTCCAGCAAACAAAACTATATTTACTAAATATTCATAAACGAGTGTAGAGCGTTAATTAAACGTTTCTAAACGTTGACTAAGCAACAATTATTTCGAGGGATAAAACTAACAACTAATTATGCGAATTTCATATCCTGTGCCGATAAAGTTCAAGGCATCCCTTTCCGTAAATTTGGTACGTAACATTTCTGGCTGGACGGCGATTATAGTATAGACATTAGTATAGAATCCTAAATTAATTGCTTTATAAGGAATCGTGTATATGAATACTATAAATAAATTTTCTCCCAAACGCTTTTAACTAGTATTGCAAAAGCGCGTCGTAAAATCATGCAGAATGTTTAAAAGGAGCACCCGAAGTCAACTGCCCATGCCTTCTGATGCCAAGAATCCAAAATTCTATGATAATTTAGTTGTGAAAAGGATATATCTGTCCAACCATACGCCCTCTGAACTGGAGGTGGGCATCGTGCCACAAAAATCTTTTGTCTACAACTCTCCTAAAATACTTCTTTTCATTTCGGAAGCTTAATAAATATTTCTCAATATAAAATACTTTGTATAATTTTCTAGAGTTTCACATTAACTCTTGAATAATATGGAAACACATTTGCGTTCTTAATAAAAAAAAATTTTCGGTTCTTCCGAGTGCTTTCAAAGTCTCATTCTCTTGTGATATATATATATATATATATATATATATATATATATATATATATAATTTCATCTCAACTAAATTTAATTCAAAAACCTCATTTCTATTTATATTTGAGCGGACTTCCAAATATCGTCAATACAGTTTTCTTTATATTTTCCTGTACACCAAAATACATGCATATTGTCAATAATTGCAAGGTATCTATCAAAATGGCAGACAACAAATACCTGAAATAAATTTCAAATCATGCTTTAAAAACAAAATACTAATATATATATATATATATATATATATATATATATATATATATATATATATATATAAGTAAATAGATTATTAAATAATAAATATCAAAAAATTGTAATAAATTGTCTATGTTATTAAAAGCTTCTTCAATAAAAGCTATTTAGACTACTGTGTACGCCTATTATAAATCAATATTGGTTGTAAACAAGAATCTCTTGACAGTTTCGATATCATAATCGATGTAAACAATGGCAAAAAGCGAAAGAAAACTACACATTTTATCGTCTTTCTTAATACCAGTAATAAAAACAAAAAATTGACACGCAAAAATTGATGACATTTTATATATATATATATATATATATATATATATATATATATATATATATATATATATATAATTTCGTACTGATAAACATTAAAATAAATAAATGTCATTCCATGCATGATGTCACTGCAAAAATCTAATATATTGAAAGATGTCAAATTTCGGTGATATATATATATATATATATATATACTTTTACTATTTTTTTGAGCGCTGTAAACTATTATTGATTGTATTCTGAACTAGTTTTAAATAGTTAGTGTCGTTAACTATTTATTGTTTCAATTATTTTCTTATTTTTTTATATTTAAATAATTTTCCAATAAATATTCAAAAAAGGATTTACTTTTTAATTTTTATTTTAGTATGAACAAATTTAGCACGTTTTGTGGATTACTATATATATATATGCGCCTCGGTGCTGTAGTGGTTAGCATTGCTGACTACGATTACATCGGCCCCAGGTTCGATTCCTGATGACGGCAGGTGGCACGCAGCAAAACCCAGCTGTTCATCCTTCCATACAATTAAAATTGGTCAGTGGATAAATGGATACCCTGGTTAAATGATTAGTGGCTAGTGGTTAAGACGCTGGGCCGATGATCGGGAGGTCGTGAGATCGAGTTCGGGCAAGGACTTTGTAATTTCTGTCCACCCCTGGTGAGTCGTGGTTCAGATTCCACGTTAAGCTGTAAATCTAAGGTGGAGCAACGAGCTTGACCTTCGTCAGAATGAACAATTCGGGCGGAAGCAAAATTAAAGGAAAATTGCAATAAATTGAATACGACTATGGATGTTCTTTTGACTAGACCAGGAGTGCCCAACCTCTTTTCATGAAGGGACATATTTCAATTAATGACCCACACCGAGGGCCAGTGTGCAAATTTTAGACACAATTGTATTTCAAAATTAAATTTTTTTTAAGTAAATTATGACATTAGATAATGAATTTTCAGTATTCGCCAGCTGGGCTTGATACAGATCTTTGGCGGGCCGGACTATGGCCCACCGGCTGTATGTTGGACAAGCCTGGACTAGACTAACAAAGAGCATTGTTGCTTTCAGTGGTGCTGAACCACGTACGAAAGCCTAGTCAGCACTTTGGCTCCTTATTTGATTGGCAATGCTGCTGCGAGCTGCTGGTACTCTGAAATGGTACATACATGATAATGATAATGGTAATGATAATCTTTATTGGCAGGAGACAAATCCCATAAATAAATAAATAAATAAACAGAAGAATATTATTTTGATTAAGTAAAGTATAACATGGAAAAGTACTTGCACAAAAAGTACTTGTGGAAAAAGTAATGGTTAACTATTAATGTAACCAGTGGAAATGGTTAATCCAGTGATAATACACTAACTAATCATTTAATTCGTTAACATAAAACTGACATAATTAATACCAAAACAGCGTGGTAGGCTTAACCGTTTGGAATGGTTGCCAAGTAGTTAACCATGTACTTAGTCGCTGAAATAATAGTATCCGCGAATAATGAAAGCGCTCAATCAAATAATCAAAATAGCAGTTCATATTCAACGTGAAACACCTTTACTCAAAAAATCTTTACTTGAAACACCTTTGCTCGCAAAATCTATACTTGCAAAACCTGTACTTGCAACATCTTTACTTGCAACATCTTTACTTGCAAAATCTTTATTGCAAAACTGTACTTACAACACTTTTACGTGCAAGAACTTTACTTGCAAAATTGTTCTTGTAATACCTTTACTTGCAAGATCTCTACTTGCAACACCTTTACTCACAAAATTTTTACTTGCAAAAACTGTATTTGCAACACCTTTACTCGCAAAATCTTTACCTGCAAAACCTGTACTTGGAATACTTGCAACACCTTTACTCGGAATGCCTGTACTTGCAACACCTTTACTCCAAAATCTTTACCTGAAAAACCTTTACGCGCAAAAATCTTTACTTGCAAAACTTGTAATTGCAACACCTTTACTTGCAAAATCTTTACTTGCCAAAAATGTACTTAAAAAAACTAGCAATTAAATTAATTGTTATTACACTAAAATCTAAATACTTGGTTGAATTAAACACTGAATTGAATTGAATTGAATAACTTTTATTAATAATAAAATAAATACATGCTCTTACAATTCACAATGACATAATTGTGAAGCTGTACTATTTATTTTATTTAATTTGGCCCTTAAGCTTTAGGCCTTACTGGGCTCTTATTAAAAATGAAACAGATAGTTATTAATAATACATAAATTATGAATAAGTATTATTAATTAAGGTATGTATTAATCTTAAATTATCATTATCGATATAACAAATGCAAGGTCATTATTGAATACCATACCATATTATACCAATACCAATACCATACAAAGAAATCAATATTATACATGAGAGATAAGAACTGAACACTCACAAGTAATGTCTTTAATCCTAGATTACACACGAAAAATTAATAAACAAGAGTAATGTAGAGGGTGTTTCAGGTCGATCCGAGAAATATGGAAATTTGGAAATCGGCGGAATTACTATGACAAACTTCAAATACCAAATACCAAATGCCAAATACAAACTACAAATTCCCGCCAATTTCCATATTTCTAGGGTCGACCTGAAACACCCTGTACATTAATCCTATATTTTTATTAGTATACCATTATTAATCGGGATTTCAACTTGGTTTTAAACGAATTTACATTCACAATATTTTTATATTAGCATTTAAATAATTCCATAGTTTCAATCCAATGAATATGGGTAATTTTTGAGATGAAGACAATCTAAATTGAGGTATAACATGCTTTGATCTATTTCTGGTCTGATACGAGTGGATTTCTTGATGAGTTACAAAATATCTATTTACCCATTGTAAGTTGATGATTTTGTTCTTACACTTGTAAATAAAAATAAAATGGGATCACCTGAAGATCAGCGCCCGCAGCCTTCTTTAGTTAGCCTTATAAGGCTAACTAACGAAAATATCACGACCTAACCTAACCAATCGTTAGGTCAACTGTACGCCCTTGACGATTGGTTAGGTTAGGTAGTGATATTTTTGTTAGTTAGCCTTATAAAGCTAACTAAAGAAGGCTGGGGGCCCTGATCTTCAGGTGATCCATAAAATGTGCCAGTTTGATTACATCATCGAGCTTTAGTAGTTTTAGTTCTTTAAATAATGCACTAGAGTGATCAAGGAAATCAGCATCAGATAATAACCTTATTGCTCTTTTTTGGATAATAAAGATACCGTTTAAAGCGTTCTTAGCGGAGTATCCCCAAACAAGGGTGCAGTACGTTATATAAGGAAGAACAAGAGTTTGATAAGGAGTTAATAAAACCTGTTTAGGGACTACATTTCCAAGTTTAAACATTATAGCAACGCTCCTTGAAATCTTTTTCGCGATATAATTTACATGATCACTCCATTGCAAATTCTTATCTAGCATTACACAAAAAAATTTTGCTACAATACACTCCTTTACAGCGATTTCATCAATATTAAGTTCATCAAGATACACATCCCTTTATTTGTAAAAATCATGAAATTTGTTTTACTTGTATTTAGGAAGAATTTGTTGGTGGTCAACCATTTCATTACATTGATAAATTCTGATTTAAATATATTCTTAGCTGAATTAACATCTTTACATCTTTGCAAGAAAAAGATACGGTTGTATCATCTGCAAACATTGTGAAGTTAACATGTGTAATAAATGGAATTAATGTGATTGTTAATTAATGCAATTTGACGTGATTATTAATTATAAATTTGCTTTATATTAACTGTCGAGAGAGAGAAATTAGTTTTAAAATCCCAGTTGGTATGCCCAGAGAGTAATTTGTTTTAAAATTTACACTTGACAACCATACGCCTCATTTTCGAATAGGTTTTCGCTAAGATTCATGTTGATAAGATATGTTCTGTTTCATTAGTATTGGTTTAAGTAAATATCATCAGTTAGAGTCGGCTTAGGCCGACTTAACTTCTCTCTCTTTCAATGTCATATTCATCTTAATTCGACCTACCTTTAATCACCAGTGTTTCAAAAGTGAAATTAAATAAAATTATAAAATCCTTTTTTTTTTGTTTCGGCGTCCCATTTTCGTTAGGCCTAACCAGACACACGCTACCTCGTATAAAGTGCAGCTAAACGCGAGTCAGAATATGAAAGCCGTTAAAGTTTCCAGTATAGTATAAGTTCGATAAGTCAAATATCATTATAGTGAACAAAAATCATGTTAACACAAATAAAAATTATTGCAATAAAAGGGAAACAGGTACTTAGTATTAAGGGGGGCCACCACATATTGATTACACTGGTAGGCATCAATTTTGATGTCAAGGGTTTTGTAAGTGATTCTTATAGAGTTTTTCCTGCTGATTTCGAATCTGCAATCCGTTTTTCTCAATCAGCTCAGTTTATCTGGCTATGGCCTCATAAGTAAAATAGAATTTTTCGTGATTTTGTCAAAGCGGAATTGGAATAGTAACATCTATCATCACTTGTTTCACTTGTATAATATCTTTTTTTACTTTTCAGGCATATAGATAAAATATTTCATAATGAATAGAGCGTGTAAAAATGATCCCAATAGATTCTGCTACATATGTGGGACGGTTACCATGCCAAATAACCAGTCCCAAATCACTAAATTTGTGAAGACAATGTATAGAGCATACTTTGGAATTAAGCTAGGGGACCAGGACAAAAATTTCGCCCCTCATATGTGCTGCAAGACGTGCATTGAAAATTTGAGAAGATGGAGCAAAGGCAGAGCGAAATCTTTGCCTTTTGGAATTCCCATGATTTGGAGAGAAGGAAAGGATCACGTGACAGATTGCTATTTCTGCATGACAAACCTCCAAGGTGGGCTTATAAATTTATTTTTCTTAAATATTTTGAAATCCTCGTATGAAACTTGACATAATATTCACCATAATGTAATATTCACCATATATAGCATAATATTCACCATAATGGTAATCATACATTTACATATACATATTGTTATAGAAAATACATTTACACATACATATTGTTATACAAGTTACATTTACATATACAATGATTGTATATTTTCTTTCTTTTTCATTCATATTGTCCCCGAAGGGACAATATGAATGAAAAAGAAAGAAAATATACAGACTCCATCGACCTATTTCATATCTTACAGACCGCAGCCTTCCCTCACGAGCCGCCACTGTCTGAATGATTCTTCTATTTCATATGCAAGTTTTATATCCATGTTTCTGTGTTTCTATTTTCAGGAGTTAACAAGAAGAATAAACACATTGTTGTATACCCTGACATTCCTTCTGCTATGAGACCTGTACCCCATGGTCCTGGAATTCCAATACCCGACCCACCTCAAACCCTGGACTTCGATGATTCTGATGATGAATCAATGACCAATGCCAATGACCAGTCCCAGTCGTATATACCTCAAAATACCGCTTCAAATGAGCCGAGGCCTCTCAACCAGGCCAAACTTAATGATCTTACCAGGGATTTAGTACTTTCCAAATTAGCTGCCGAGATCTTGGGCTCACGACTTCGAGAGGACAACTTGCTGGCTCCGGGAACAACATTCTCCTGGTATAGGAAACGAGAGGAAGAATTCCGCAAGTTTTTTGCAGTGCACGAAAATACCTCTTCCTTAGTGTACTGCTGCAATGTTGAGGGGCTAATCGAATCCTTGGGCCTGCCATATAACGCATCAGAATGGAGGCTATTTATAGACTCGTCTAAACGAAGTTTGAAAGCAGTACTTCTCAACATTGGGAATAGGGTTGCATCAGTCCCTGTAGCACATTCCGTACAACTTACTGAGAGCTACGATAACATGAAAATTTTACTGGATGCTCTCGTATACGACCAACATAACTGGAGGATCTGTGGAGATTTGAAGGTAATACTAATATCATAAGTAAACTATTGCTATTGACTATGTTGTTTTTCCAAAGGTTATTTGAGAGCGTATAAGAACACTTAACTTCCCCACAGAAGTGATACAGTCCAATGCATAGATTTTTTTATCTGATAGAACAAATTCTCTAAATTCTTTAAATATTTTCATTTTTTTCAGATTGTGGCATTTGTATTGGGAATGCAAGGGGTATACACGAAATACCCATGTTTCCTCTGCAAATGGGATAGCCGAGCGGATGAGAAGACTATGCACAGCGTGAATGGGCATCCAGAGAGAATTTTGAACCTGGGTCGCATAATGTCGTTTCAGTGCCCCTTGTACCACCAACAAAACTTTTGCTCCCACCACTTCATATTAAGCTGGGCTTGATGAAAAATTTCATCAAATCAATGAATAAGGAAGGTTCAGCATTCCGATATCTCGAGAGTAAATTTCATCATATATCTGATGCTAAACTAAATGCTGGGGTTTTTGATGGTCCTCAAATTCGAACTTTGATCAAGGATACTCAGTTCGAAAACGCAATGACTCCAACTGAGAAGAATGCCTGGCAGGCATTCAAATCAGTTGTCACTGATTTTCTTGGCAAGCGTAGAAGTCCAGAATACGAGTCCGTTGTCGAAAACTTGATGGAAGCTTTCAAAGCTCATGGGTCACGCATGTCCATAAAAATGCACTTTTTGTGGTCCCACTTGGACTATTTTCCTGAAAATTGCGGGGATTATAGTGAGGAACAGGGTGAACGATTTCACCAAGATATCAAAATAATGGAAGAGAGGTACCAGGGAAACTGGGATATCAATATGCTGGCGGACTATTGCTGGTGTTTGAAGCGAGACGTGCCCGAAGAAAAACACAGACGGAAAGCCAAAAAAACTTCATTCCTTCCTCAATAAACTTTTTCCATATTCATTGTATGAATAAAAGTATTTATTCACACAATGTTTTCATTTTTCACGAGTGTTCGTATAATATTACTCGTATCTACAGTGTTTAAGCTAAAAAAATCAATAAATTTGGGGATAAAATTGGACTTATAATAAATGGCCAATAGAGAAAAAACCTGACCTGATTGAGGAAAACCAATGTCATTTTCGAATTCAGCATGGTCGAATTATATAATATGAGTTGAAAAAACCCTCACAGCAGACAAAAAAATTTCATATGCATACCAGTGTTATTGGTTAGGTTAAGTTGTAATATTTTCGTTAGTTGAAAATTTCTAATACATATTTTTTAAATAGCAATATTTTTTTAAATATTTACAATGATTTATATTTCAAATATTTACAATTAGAAATTTTCAACTAACGAAAATATTACAACTTAACCTAACCAATAATTATTGGTTAGGTTAAGTTGTAATATTTTCGTTAGTTGAAAATTTCTAATTGTAAATATTTGAAATATAAATCATTGTAAATATTTAAAAAATATTGCTATTTAAAAAATATGTATTAGAAATTTTCAACTAACGAAAATATCACAACTTAACCTAACCAATCATCAATATGTGGTGGCCCCCCGTTAATACATATTAATCATAGTAAATATTTGAAATATAAATCATTGTAAATATTTTTAAAAATATTGCTATTTAAAAAATATGATGTATTAGAAATTTTCAACTAACGAAAATATTACAACTTAACCTAACCAATCACCAATATGTGGTGGCCCCCGTTAATACGTAAGTACCGGGAAACATTACACATAATACATAAGGTGACCAGAGTCCCGATTTTGGGCGGGACAGTCCCGAGTTTATGACGTGTCCCTCTTTTCAAAATGTCCCGAAAATGTCCCGCATTTGGAGCAAATTTTCATAAATGTCCCGCATTTGGAGCAAATTTTCATAAATGTCCCGCATTTGGAGCAAATTTTCATAAATATCCCGCATTTGGAGCAAATTTTCATAAATGTCCCGCATTTGGAGCAAATTTTCATAAATGTCCCGCTTTATTAAAATTACTGTTACATTAGACATTAGATGTCCTTTATGAATTAATAGAATTATGCCACATTCCGAATTCCGAATCTAAATACTAACTTGCAAACTGAACTGGTACGATACATGTCGCCGTGCGGCAGTGCCGTGATTCCCGACTAGCGTTTCAGTGTTTCATTAGCGGACTCTGTGTAAAGTTGTGTTGTAGTGTAACGCTTTTATGTTTTTATGTTTGCTTAATTAATAACCTTAATTAATTTTTATCCCTGCATCCTTTTTTTTTCTTTTGCAGCTAGGTTAAAATTTTTCGTTTGAAGGATAAGGAAAGTTATTAATTGCATCGTACGTAAGGTCGTAGGCCTAGTTTGACAACACAAAATGTCTAAAACTAAAAGGAAATGTACATTTAATGCACATCTACAGTCTAAATATCCATTTATTACAAAAACAACAACAGAAAGTGATGTACAGTGTGAGAAATGTAGAAGTGACTTCAGCATTGGACATGGTGGGATTAATGATATTACTAAGCATCTTGGCTCAAAAAGACACAAATCGGTTGATATCGGTGCTTCATCTAGAAGACAGTGAGTGATTATTTTAAAAGTGTGACGCTTAGTAATAAGGATTTAGATGTAGCTGCTGCTGAGGGTTTGTGGGCTTACCATACAGTCAGGGAAAATCAAAGCTTCAGATCTACTGACTGCGCAACAAAAAATTTTGAAAACATGCTTTGAACCAAAATTTTCATGTGCCAGAAAAAGTGCGAAGCGATTGTTTCAAATGTATTTGCACCATATGCTGAAACAGAATTAAAAAAACAATTAAAGGATGCTCATTGCATAACATTGCTAACTGATGCAAACAACCATGGAAACATCAAGCTGTTTCCTGTTTTAATTCGCTTCTTTCAGCCATATGAAGGTGCTCAAGTGAAGCTTATTGACTTTAAATCTCAGCCTGGAGAAACCTCAGATATTGTGGTGAAATATTTAACTGATATTATCGAAGAGCATGACCTGGGCAGAAAATTATTTGCTTTCTGTGGTGATAACACTAACTGTAATTTTGGTGGTGCTGCAAGAAAAGGCGTGAATAACATTTTCAGGAAGCTAAATGACTACATTGGTAAAGAATTAATTGGGATTGGTTGTTTTGCGCATATTGTACATAATGCTGTTCAGTCTGCCAGTGACTGTCTGCCAATTGATGTGGAAACAGTGGTTGTAAAAATATATTCATATTTCTACATCTATACTGTTCGAATAGAAGAGCTGAAATATTTTTGTGATTTTGTGGACATTGATTATAAACAGTTACCGGGATATAGTAAAACAAGGTGGTTGGCATTAATGCCTGCAGTTGAAAGAATACTCAAGTTGTTTCCTGGTCTAAGATCATACTTTCTGAGCCAAAGTAAGTATCCAGTGATACTGAAAAACTTTTTTGAAAACCCACAATCAGAGATCTGGCTCAACTTTGTGCACTGTCAAGCAGCCACCTTTCACCAAGTGGTTTTAAAGATTGAGGGTGAACATATATCAGTTGTGGAAGTGATGAGTGCAATTTCTGATATGAAGGATAATTTGCAATCAAAGAAAGATAATGTGTTTGTGCCACTCTCAGTCAGGAGTCTTGTAAACAAACTTGAACAAGATGGGTTGATTGATTCTAATGATTCCTTATCTGTAAAGAAAATATTAGTTGAGTTTTATGACACATGTGTTAAGTACTTGGATCAGTGGTCGGGTCACTTGCCAAACGTTGAGTGTATGCAGTGGGCTTTATTAAAACAAGTTTCAAAGCGGTCAGTTGTTGAGAAAACAATGGATTTTGCTGCTGAAAAACAACTATTTGACCCCAAATTTGACACAGAATTATTTGATGAGTTCACGTGTTTTGCAAAGTACATTAGTGATGAGAAAGTAGCAGAGTGGAATGCATCTAAATTATCAACAGACCAGCACTGGGTGGAAGTATTCACTCATTTTAAGGCCAGAGATGGCAATCATCAACGAACGTCAGTATTAGTTCAGTTCATACTCTGTCTTTCAGGAACTAATGCTTCGACTGAACGTGCTTTCTCTCAAATGAATAAGACGTGGACCGTAACCGGAAAATTTGCCGTAAACATTTTCGCCGTAGGAAAATTCGCCGTAAACATTTTCGCCGTAAACATTTTCGCCGTAAGTCTAATCCGCCGTAAGGAAAATGCGCCGTAAATAAAATAAAATTAAAATTAAAAAAAAGTTTAACTGAACCCTTATAATAGCCGGTGCTGGTTAAGTGTGCGGTCTACCTAGCTTCGAGCAGTCTACCACAATTAAGATTCTTTATACTGTACGGCATTGACGATTGGTTAGGTTAAGTCGTGATAGTTTGGTTAAATAAATTTCTTAAATAAATTCCTTATCTAACTTTGAAACTCACTATATAGGAGGAGAACGAGGCCGAGGCGCGCGAAGGCGAAGAATGGAGCCAACATTTCCTATAGAATTGTGGAATGTTGTCGAAAGAACTCATAATAATATGCCGAGAACGAACAACAGTATAGAAGGCTTCCACAATGCAATACAAAGCTCTATTACTAACATGCATCCAAGTATCTGGAAACTCATAACCAATTTGATGAAGGAAGAGAGTTTAGCGGAGAAAAAAAAGTGTGATGCAGATCGAGGAGACAAAGCAAAGATGAAGAAAAAGTATAGCGATATTAATGCAAGACTTCAGCGACAAGTGCTTCGATACAATCCGCAGCAAAAAGTAAATTAATTACGCAGCATCGCTTGAAATTTGCACACTTTTTAAATGACCTCATTACATTATTTTTAAGAAGTTTTATCACTGACTTTTACCATTGAATAAAGACTTGCCTTTTTAATGCTTATATAATACCCTTTATCATCCATTGATTATTTTTAAAAAATTTTACGGCGAAATGTCCTTACGGCGAATTTGTCTTACGGCGAAAATGTTTACGGCGAATTTTCCTACGGCGAAAATGTTTGCGGCGAAATTTCCTAGAAGCGACGTGGACATCTGAGAAAGCACAACTGAAAGTCTCAACTCTAAAAGCGACACAATGTTGAAATCAACTCCGGAGTTACTTCAGAAGATTTCATCTACTGAAAAGTACAGGAATTGAAAAGCAAGTACGATAATATTGTATATTGGTATGTCATGGATATAAGCCATTCTCAGTTGAGTTAATTTTTTTCATAATTATATACTCAAGAGAAAAATACAAGCAGTGAAGTAATAATTATGTTCCATATATATATATATATATATATATATATATATATATATATATATAATATATATATATATAAAGTGAACAATGAACAATTCCTACACCATCATTATATGAATTCATTGTCCATTTTTACATAAGAAACCAAAAATCACATAAGCGAGTTTTGGATAGAATTTCGATTTGTACGTCTTTATTCATTCCTGTATTGTTCTAATTCATCTTTCTAATAATGACTTATACACTATGACGTCACAAAATAACTTTATTCTCTTTACGTTTCCCACTCTGTGTCTCTAATTCGTTCTTGTAAATCTTCCTAACAATGATTTGTACTATACGTAAAAATTCAATAACTATGACGTCACATTTTCCCGTCATTTATTTCCCTAAGGACTAAACACTCTATAGAAGTCATTATTTATATGTTATGTAGTATAAATATAATTATTATTCAACCACACTCATTCTTACATTCATATCTTATCTTGACCATTATCCAATATAAATTTTATTAAATATTCATTTTTACTCGTGTCGGCGCGAAACTTTAGGTTCGTTCGAGAACGCGAAAAAACGTTCTCGTATTATTTTTTTCATTTTATTTTTAATTATATGACCTCCCGAGGTGAACTCAAAACAATGCTTAGTAAGTGATCGAATTCCGCTGACCCACAGAATTGAACGCTTCTAAGATAAAAAAAAGTCTCCTTTCGCTTTGATTCGAATTTATAACATTATCATGCGTTATGTCATATCACATGTGTTATGTGTCCATGTACTTGTATTATATTTCTAACATCTTAATTGTCTATTAATATGAAACACTGTCAAAACAAGACAAAGTTATAGGAACTGTTTAATTGTAATTAACTGTAAATTAACAATAACTTGTAATGTACTTTAATGAAACTGTAATGAACAATAACTTGTAATGTACTTCAGTGAAACTAATTAAATGTAATGATTTAATTTATAATGTAAGAATGTACTTTAATAGAACTGTAATTAAACAACAAGTGAATGTGAATTAATTGGTAATTGTAATCGTAATTGTAATGAACCAAAATTAATAAGTACTCAGTCATGTACTCAAAATTGTGCTTATGTGCTAATACGAAATTATATCGCTTTCAGGAATGTAGAATCAGCGATACTGTTGTTCTTTTTTATTTTTTTTTTTTATCTTTTTAGTTGAAATCTTTCAAAAAACCATCTGATCATGTATTTAAAAAGGGGGGAAACTTAACCTTCGATTGTCTCCCCCAAACATTTAGACTATATTATACTGTACTTATAAAATTACTTCACTTCGGATTAGCACTTCTGATTAGCACTTCATCGTTGCACTTCATCATTGTACTTCAGATTAGCACTTCATCATTGTACTTCAGATTAGCACCTCATTAGGAGGGGGCAGAGGCCCCTTGCCTTCTTAATATTTTTAGATTCCGGCCTGAGCCATGGTCGAAAGAGGTCGAACCTCTACCCTTGTAAATTCAGAGTACCTGTATATTTTTAAGAAGTAAACCACAGTAAAAGAAGTTTTTATCTTTTTCCTTCGAGCCGTACTCTCTTCAGGAACAATAATTTAATAGGGTACCATTAATACAATATAAAAGAGAAAAGTCGATAATTTTAGTATAAGAGAAAAGATCAGAGAATTATAAAAAGAGAAGAATTAATAAGCGAGAGAAAAGAATTAGAAAGAATTATAGAAAAGTATAAAGAAGAAATATCCGTTGCTTGCCTCCGAACCAGAACCCCCCCGTCGAATCCGAACCGACTCAGGGCCATAAAGGGGGGGTTAACATATATATATATATATATATATATATATATATATATATATATATATATATATGAGGTAGGGAGGTGTCCCGCTTTTGGCTCCTGAAAATATAGTCATTTTAGTTTATAACTCCAAAAATAGAAAAATGTCCCGCTTTTTGCTCCTAAAAATATGGTCACTTTAATAATACATCTATAGTCAACTATTTGGTAACCACTCCAAATATTTCATACCACAAAAATAAACATACTAAGTACAGTTGAGGCGTGGTTGAACTATAATCCGGAACAGTTAAATTTTGGAGTAGCTGAAACATTTTTTTTTCCCGTAAAATTTTTTGCAATTCTCGAACAATCAACATTTACCGAAAAATCTCTTACAGATATGTAAGGTGTACTGTACTGTACTGTTCATCCTTCCACACAATAAAGAAAGTGGTTCGTAGATAAATGGGTAGCCTGGGTGGCCTAGTGGTTAAGACGCTGGGCTGCTGGTGGGGCGTGTTAAACTGTAGGTTTAAGGTGGAGTTAAACTGTAGGTCAAACTGTAGGTTTAAGGTGGAGTGAAAAGCTTAACCTTCGTCAGAATAAACAATTAGGGCGGAAGCTAACGAAAAGGTGTGTGTATATATATATATATTATATTATATATATATATATATATATATATATATATATATATATATATATATTATATATATATATATATATATTCTTTGAAGAAGAATTGCAAGGAGAGTATATAACAGACTTTGATTTTACACCAGAAGATGTAGCGAGAGCTATAGGACAAATGAAACCATATTCAGCTGCAGGTCCGGACAATTGGAACGCATTATTGATTAAAAATTGTAAAAATGAAATTGCTACACCTTTATACTGGATATGGAGAAAATCCCTAGACACTGGGGAAATACCGAGCAACTTGAAAAGAGCAAACATTGTCCCTATATATAAAGGAGGGGACAGCTCTCAAGCAAAGAACTATAGACCAGTGTCATTGACGTCCCACCTCACCAAAGTATTTGAAAGAATAGTTAGAGAGAAAATTTATGACTTCCTGGAGACACGGGAAAGATTCAACGAAAATCAGCATGGATTCCGATCAGGTAGATCATGCCTATCACAACTAATAGAACACGACAACAATATCCTAGATGCATTGGAAGGCAATGACAACTACGATGTTATATACACAGATTTGGCTAAAGCTTTCGGCAAATGTGACCATGGTATAATAGCACATAAAATTAAATATATGGGAAAAACAGGCAAAGTGGGAAAATGGATCTACAACTTCCTCAGAGAACGTCTACAGGTCGTCAAAATTCAAGGTATATCATCATCAGAATCGGAAGTACGCACCTCAGTACCTCAAGGGACAGTACTGGCCCCACTCCTGTTCATTATCATGCTAACAGACACAGACAGCGGAGTAAACAGCAACAGTATAGTAACATTCTTTGCAGACGATACAAAGATCAGCAGAAAAATCAGCGATGTGCATGACGTGGAGGCCTTGCGGAGGGACACGAACAAAATATACAAATGGTCAGAAGACAACAACAAGTCATTTAACACCGAGAAATTTCAGCTCCTAAGATATGGTAGAAAAGAAGAACTTAAACAGACTGCATATTATGCTCCAGATAGACAGGAAATTCAGAGAAGCACGAAAGCGATCGATCTCGGGATAATAATGACAGATGATGCGAAATTCGGAACACAAAATCAGATAGCGATAAATAAAGCAAAAAGAGTCGCCGGACAGGTACTAAGAACGTTCAAAAGAAGGGACAGGACAGTAATGATTCCCCTGCTAAAAACACTGATTATACCAAAACTTGAATACTGCTCAGTTTTGACGTCCCCATATAAAAAGGAAGAAACTAATAAACTAGAAGAAACGCAAAGGCATTTCACAGCCAAGATTGATGGCTGCAAAGAACTCAACTACTGGGAAAGACCGTAAACTAAATCTGTACTCTCTGGAAAGAAGAAGAGAGAGGTACACCATAATCTACATATGGAAAATGATCGAAAAACTGGTACCAAACCTAAAACTAAACCCAATTACCATTCAAACAACACTGGAAAATAGGAAAGGTAGAATGTGTAGTGTTCCCAAATTAAAGGCCCGACAAAGGACCTCCTCAACTCTGAAGGAAAATAGCTTGGTTGTCAGGGGGCCAAGACTTTTCAACCAGCTTCCAAAGAACCTCAGAAACGTAACGGGGGTCAAAGATGAAGTCTTCAAGAGAAGACTGCATGCCTGGCTCAGGACGGTACAGATGAGCCGGGCGTGCCTGGTTATGTACGGTGGAGAGCGCAAGAAAGCAACTCGCTCCTCCACCAAGCCAGACCTAGAGGCGGGGCCACCAGCTTAACCTCCGTGTGAAGAGGGACCAACGCACGAAACAACATACGGTTCATAAGGTGTGTATATATATATATATATATATATATATATATATATATATATATATATATATATATATATATATACAAGATTTAGGAGTTGTAATGACTGATGATGCGAAATTTGAAACAAAAAATAAGATGGCAGGAAACAGAGCAAAGAGAATAACTGGGCAGATACTGAGAACCTTTAAGCTAAGGGATAGGAATATAATGATTCTTCTATTGAAAACACTGACCATACCCAAGTTGAAATACTGCTCGGTCCTAACATCCCATATAAAAAAGAAGACATTAGACAGCTAGAAGGAATTCAGAGAAGCTTCACAGCCAAGATCAATGGGTACAAAAAACAAAATTACTGGGAAAGGTGACGCGAATTAAACCTCTATTCACTGGAAAGGAGAAGAGAGAGATGCACCATTATTTACACTTGGAAAATAATGGAGAAACTAGCCCCTAAACTTACTCTGAACCCTATAACCGCCCACCCCCCCAAACAACATTGGGAAGTAGAAAAGGAAGCTGGGTCATGTTCCCAAATTAAAGGCTAGACAGGGAACATCCTTAACCCTGAAAGAAAATAGTTTTGTTGTGAGAGGACCAAAACTGTTTAATCCAGTGCCCAAAGAACTAAGAAACACGAGTGGTGTTGCGGTGGACATCTTCACCAGACCAACTCGAGAGGAGGGACGCCAAGCGTGACCTTCGTCAAATGAGGAATCATCGCACGGAACATTTGAAAGGTTGAAAGGAAAGGTTATATACTGTATATATATATATATATATATATATATATATATATATATATATACAGGGCGTCCCAAAAAAATGTGTATACACACTTTAAATAATTATAAAGGCAGTGTTTATTAAAATACATTTCATTTTCAAAATGTAATAGAATCTACAGACATTATTTAATTGTTTTGTCAACGCCTGTTTTCAAACTGACGTCCGTTCTGGTCCAGGCACTGCTGATAACGCGAAGCAATGGAATCGCAAACATCACGAAACATTTCGTTTGGTATTTGTGTGCATTCTCGTTCAATGGCTGCTCTCAATTCAGCGACTGTTGCAGGTTTTATAGCGTAGACTTTGTCTTTTAAGTATCCCCATAAAAAAAAGTCTAGTGGTGTGGTCTGGTGAACGCGGAGGGTATTCTACGAAACCCCTTCGTCCAATCCACATCCACATCGTGCCAAGTACCACTCGCAATACTCCACTCTTCGGTCCGGATCATCTTCATTAATAGCATGGACTAATCTTGGAATGTAACTTTTCCATTGACAGCGCTTCAAAATGCGTTGGACAGACGATTCTTAAATTCCTACCTCACGACTCGCTTGCCGCACAGATTTTCTTGGACTTTGGTGATACGTTTCCAGTACTCTTTCTTGCTTTGTGGGGCTTGTCGATGTCCGTGGTCTTCCGGAACTATTCTTGTGGACATTCTGAACAGTTCCATCGGCTTCAAACTTATCTCTAATTCGAGTGATGGTAAGTCGCGTTGGTGGATCTGTTTGAAACTCCCTCCTAAACTGTCTTTGCACTTCAACTGCGTTTTCACACTTCCAGTAGCATTTTAGAATGAATTTCCTTTGTTCAAAGCTTAGTCTGACTGCCATTATTAATTCTAATGGGTTTAACTTGGAAAGAAAGAAACATCAATTGAGCTATCAGCTGTTAAAGTGTGTATACATTTTTTTGGGACGCCCTGTATATATATATGTGTGTGTGTGTGTGTGTGTGTGTGTGTGTGTGTGTGTGGATGGAGACCACTCGCAAATACCGTTTTTCAGTCCTATTTTGTACTCTCGGAACAGCTTCATTATTTCTTGTATGAAGTCGTTCTGAATACACACACACACACACACACACACATATAATATATACCTATATATATATATATATATATATATGTATATGTATATATATATATATATATATATATATATATATATATATATATATATATATATATATATATATATATATATATATATATATATATATATATATACAAAAAAAATTAGGTTTAGGTTTCCTTTGACGTCCCGAAAATACAGTCAGAATTATTCGATATTCACGTGCCTTCGTCTGAGGGGTTCCATACATTTAATATCCCCTCTTTTGTGTTTCTCTGTATGGGAAATCGATACTCCTTTCCTCTCTCTCTC
>JAJOZX010001958.1:420000-427500 GCA_023014485.1 Bathynomus jamesi | reverse complement strand
AAACGACGCTAACATTATATAATTCCTTAGTACGCCCCCACCTGGAATACTGTGTTTAGTTCTGGTCCCTATATTTACGACGAGACAGACGGAATGATGAGAGTTTAGCGACGGGCTACTATGATTAGAATTATGATTAAAACTATGATTCTAACTATGATTAGAACTACTATGAATTAGAAGCAAATCATACGCTCCCCGTCTGAAAGCCTTAAATTTATTCTCACTCGTTAAACGGCGGATTCGAGGAGATTTAATCCAGGTGTTGAAAAGTATTGAAGGTTTTTTGATAATATCGACGCCGAAAAATATTTCACCTTCAGAAATGCGGATAGAACTCGCGGCAATGGTCTCAAATTTTAATTCTAATGAAGCTAAACATTTTTTTCTTCAATCGTATAGGTAATTTGTAGAATGAATTGCCAGCCAGCTTAGTTCAAAGTAATTTGGTCGAATCATTTAAAAAGAGAATAGATGCTTAATTGGGTGCTCCTTTAGTATGCGGTCTACAGACAAATTCACACTTTAGTATGCGGTCTACACCAATTTGTTTTTTAAATGTAGTTAAAGAAGGTTGAAATGACAATCTTACTTGAAAAAAATTTATTGAAAAGTTAAAAACATAAAAAGTTTAAATGTAAGTATACCTTCTTAGCTTGTTTACTAATTGTTTGTTTACATCCCAATGTCAGTCGCCCTTGACGATTGGTTAGGTTTAGTCATGATAGTTTCGTTAGTTTTAACGAAAATATCTTGACTAAACCTAACCAATCGTGTAAACTGCACTTTGAAAAAAGTAGAGCGCGGCAGAATTTGTAGACCGCATACTAAAGGAGCACCCTTAATTGCTTATCTTGCCTTAACTCCCCGTTAGAAGCATTTGTTAGCTCATAAAAGTAGAGTATTGTAGAATTTTCACTCGGATTCCCTCCTCTTTACCTGAAAATTTTCATTTTATCTTTAAGTTTCCTTCGTTCCTTTCAACGTCCCTTCTTTGGTTGCTTTAAAACTTTCGCTTGTCTTCAAATTTTCTTACATCTTTTAACCTTCCTTCTTAAACAGGCAGCCTCGTAGGGACTAGCCGGTCTGTTGCTGTATAAAGTCTATTGTATTCCTTTGAATTCCATAGCTTACAAGACAAATGGCAGGACTGAGGAATGGCTTGGATAAGTGGGTTGGTTGATTTTTTAACTCTTTGCGTTAGACTATATTGAGCACGTCTTGTTACCTCTGAGAAGCTCGAAACATTGTGGTTAGCAAACATTTGCGAAGCTGATCCTGAAAGATCTGTTGTATAGCAAATCTAGGGTTTTGCTAGAACCTTTTTAATAATAATTCACCCAGAGTTGCTGTCCGTATATGTTAGTGCAGAAGGTACGAAAGAGAGCGTCTTTAGCTTCACTTATACAGAACCAGAAGTTCTTTATAGTCATATTCGCTTTAGCACAAAGGCTTCGATATTGTTTTCTTATATCTGAGTCATCACTTAAGGAGCTGGTGATAATTTGACCCAAATACTTAAATTCTTGTACTTCCTCTGTTGGTTCACCTCTCATTTTGAAACTAATATCAGCTGGCTGAGTACAGCTTTTGGGGTGAATTGCATAACCTTAGTTTTTGTAACACTAAAAAAATATCATGTTTCTTCGAATATAATTCGCAAACTTTTAGCAGACAATCCAGACCTTTAACAGAAGGACTTATTAACACCATATCATCGGCACAGACTAAGTTATTTATCCTCGTATTATCTATACAACATCCAACTATCGCTTCACTAAGCCAGGGGTGCTTAAACTTTTTCGCAGGCGGGCACATTTTCCAAATGCTGGAGCACAGGCGGGCACACATAAAAAATATTATGATAAAAAATACATAAAACACAAAAAAAAATATTATCTAGTTTTAATTGCACTATTCTTTCTATTAACCGGTCTCTAAAATCATATCTGGGGGCTACTCGCGGGCACAAATGTGCTCGCGTGCACAGGTTTGAACACCCCTGCACTAAGGGAAACAATTAATCCATCAATATACACATTAAACAGCAGAGAAGAGAGCAAGGAGCCTTGCCTCATCGGCAGGAGGAACCAAAACATTCGGATAGTACATTGCCCCACCTAACCTTAAAAGATTGGTGGGTATACCAAAATTTCAGTAAATTTTATATGTACATGGGAGCTTTTCTGGCCTCTAGTTTTTTAAATAAAATATTGTAGTTCACTCTATCATATGCCTTACTTATATCTAGGAAACAGCTATAAATAGTTAAATTACTGTTAATGTATTTAAATATAATTTCCTTCAATACATAGATGCACAGATCATTTGAGTGGGACCTTTTAAAACTAAACTGATTAGGAAATGTCCATAAGTAATCATTTAATCGGTGTAACAAGAGTTTCTCTAGTGGTTTTGAGAAGTAGGAGGCGACAGCAATAGGCCTGTAATTATTGCTGGCTAGAATGTCTCCATACTTATTTTTGACACGGGGCAAGATATATACCCTCATAAATTCTGCAGGGATATAACTATGAACAAGCATGGCTAAGAAGAGAGAGCAATGAGATATACAGACATACCACGTCATTGGCATATTTTAAGTGCTCATTCGATAGGTTATCGATCCCTGAAGCAAAACCAGTATTTAACTCTTTAATTAGACTCTTAACTTCAGAAAATGATATCAAAGTATTTTCCGTGGTCCTTCCCATGGGCGTTTTGCTGGAGCCTATCTTAAGATTAGCCCTACTCACACTATTAAAAATATTTGAATAATGGTTTTTCCACAGCTTTGCAATTTCTCACTCACTCGACACCCATCGGTTGTTGGTGGGAGGGCATTTTTGTCACCCGTCCGTTTCATTCTTACCGAATTTCCAAAAATTCCCTCACAGGCTTTTGATGCTCGAATAGAATCTTCTTCCTGTTTACACCACCTTATGGCTGCTTTATACTGACCCCTACTTCTACACATATTCATGGGTCTACCATGAAAGCGCCATAAAATCGTAGGCGTGTGTATATATATATATATAGCTGAAGAGCGCGAACATAGTCCCAATATATAAAGGAGGAGATCGATCCGAGGCCAAAAACTATAGGCCAGTGTCGCTTACATCTCATCTCACTAAAATATTTGAAAGAATAGTTAGACAGAAAATCTATGACTTTTTGGAAACTCAGAAAAAATTCAACGATAACCAACACGGGTTTTGGTCAGGCAGATCATGCCTATCACAACTAATAACTAAACTGAAATATATGGGAATAACAGGAAAAGTAGGGAAATGTTATAATGTTATAATGTTTCAGACCAACAAAGACTCTAGGATCCACTCATGGCTGGTCTACCTAACTGTGTTCGTAATCGTGTATTGTGTATGTCCTCCGTGGTGGCGGAGGGGACCTACAATTTTACGTGGGTTCCGAACCACAAGAACATAAGAAATTTATGTAAAAACTGCCGGTAAATTGGCAACGACCAATTTTTACGAAACTAAATAATTATCAATTTAAAACTAATTAATTATCGATTTAAAACTAAAGATAGAATCTCTGGATCCAGAGGATCAAGTCATAATAGACTACTATCCACAAATATGTTACACTCTATATCTTTTTATAACGGACATGCAAATATATCAGATCCAAAGAATCCAGTCAATTTCATTACGGTATCCATCAAGTCATGGTCCATATCGATTGCGGACCAAGTCAAAATTTACAATCATATACATTACAATATATACACTTACGAGAAAAAGTGTAGGTGTGGCTGTAAAGACTGTACAGTAAGGTAGAAATGTGTGTGCACCCATTTTGGGTCTCCCATTTAAAGGTGTTTCCTTAGTGAGTGGAGGCAAGTCGTTACAGTACAAGGAGTATCTTCATCAGAATCAGAGGTCCTCAGCTCGGTACCACAAGGAACAGTATTAGCTCCACTACTCTTCATAATCATGCTAACTGACATAGATGAGGACGTTACCAGAGACAGCACAGTAACATCCTTTGCGGATGACACAAAGATCAGTAGAAAAATAAGAAACCCAGAAGACATAGGATCTCTACAAACCGACATAAACAAAATCTACAAGTGGACGGAAGACAGTAATATGAAGTTTAACACCGAGAAATTTCAGCTATTACGGTGCGGAAAAAGAGAAGACCTAAAGTCCATGGAATATTATACCCTAAATGGACAGGAAATTCAGAGAAATTCCAGAGCAAAAGATCTAGGGGTTGTAATGTCAGATGATGCGAAATTTGAAACACAAAATAAGATAGCAGTAAACAGAGCAAAGAGAATAACGGGTCAGATATTGAGAACCTTTAAACGAAGGGATAGGAATGTAATGATTCCTCTACTGAAAACCCTGATAATACCCAAATTGGAATACTGCTCGGTCCTAACATCCCCATATAAAAAAGAAGACATTAGACAGCTGGAGGGGATCCAAAGAAGCTTCACAGCCAAGATCAATGGGTGCAAAGAACTAAATTACTGGGAAAGGTTACGAGAACTAGACCTATATTCACTGGAAAGGAGAAGAGAGAGATACACCATTATTTACACTTGGAAAATAATGGAGAAACTAGTCCCTAATCTTACTCTGAATCCCATAACTCCCCAAACAACGGTGGAAAGTAGAAGCGGTAGACTGTGTCGTATTCCCAAATTGAAGGCGAGACAGGGAACATCCTTAACCCTGAAAGAAAATAGTTTTGTAGTGAGAGGACCAAAACTGTTTAATCAGTTGCCCAAAGACATAAGAAACACGAAGGGAGTTGCAGTGGAAATCTTCAAAAGAAGACTAGACGCCTGGCTCAGAACAATCCCCGATGAGCCGGGTGTACCTGGCTATGTGAGGTGGAGAGCACAAGAATTCAACTCACTACTTCACCAGGCCAACTCGAGAGGAGGGGCGACAAGCTTGACCTTCGCGAAGTGAGAAATCATCGCGCGGAACCTTTGTAAGGTTGTAAGGTAAGGTAAGGTATATATGCGCCTCGGTGGTATAGTGGTTAGCGTTGCTGTCTACTAATCCATCGGCCACGGGATCGAGACCCGGTGAGCAGTCTAGCATGCTCTGAAACACACATCGCCTGTTCCTCACTACAAATACATGCATCTTACACTCTACACGATCTTTCCAAATTAAAAAAAATCTGAGTAACATTTTTTGTTTCTGGTTCGCTTCTTCTCTTTCTATATGGAGAGATATTTTTGCGGGCATTCGCACTTGGCTCCTCCTCCCAGCATAAAATAAAAAACCAGCATCCATCCTTCCACACAGTAAAAAAATTGGTTGGTAGATAAATGGGTACCCTGGGTACCCTAGTGGTTAAGACGCTGGGCTGCTGGAGGGTTGTATTTCGGATTCCACATTAAACTGTAGGTCTAAGGTGGACTGACAAGCTTGACCTTCGTCAGAATGAACAATTTGGGCGGAAACAAAACCAAGGTTAACTAAGGTTATATATATATATAATATATATATATATATATATATATATATATATATATATATAATATATAGTGTGTATATATATATATATATATATACACACACACACCTCATTTTTCATTTGTTCGTTCTTCCTCCTCATCTTGTGCGGAACGTTCTTCTATACAAGCGTCGTTCTTTACATTAATTATACTGTGTGTTGTTTGCAGTATATATAATATATATATATATATATATATATATATATATATATATATATATATGTTAAATAACATATAAGTTTCTCAGGGGACCATTCTGAGTTTGTATATATATATATATATGTGTGTGTGTGTGTGTGTGTGTGTGTGTGTGTGTGTGTGTGTGTGTTCTTTTTAAAAATATTTCTGTACTGTTCTATAGCAATTTTAATTGTTCCAAAAAAAAAAGCTCCTTCTTTAGTCTTTAAACTAAAGGTTTTTGATGTCGTGATAAAAGTTAATTAATTTCTTCTTAAATCTCTTATTCAACTTATAAAGAGAACTAAATTCTTACTTAAGTCTTTGTAAATTAACTCAGTTTAATAAATATATATTTTCTCACTGGTTTGTAGTATTATATATTAAATTCACATATAAGGATATACGGTATGGATATATATATATATATATATACAGGGTGTTTGAAAACTTTCTGTACAAATTGTAATGGGGGATAGGCAACACCAAGACAAACCGTTTTCGTCTATAAGTGTATGTCCGCTGACGTCACCATTCGGCGCGAGAGGGCGCCGATGCAATTGGCTAAAAGGTGAAGTGGGCTAGACTCGCGCTTGCCGCGGGCATTCTTAAATCGGACGTAGTACGCGTAACATGGAGCACTTCACGACTGCTGAGATGGCTGACATGCATATGGTGTATGGGGCTGCCAATGGAAACGGAAGAGCTGCTGTGAGGTTGTACCGACAGCGCTTCCCAAACAGATCTGTGCCAAACCACCAAACGTTTGCGCATTTGCATCGGCGACTGCGAGAAACTGGAACATTCCATGCAAACATGCATGACACTGGTCGGGAGAGAAACGTGCGCACTCCTGACATGGAAGAAGAAATTCTACGGCGATTTGAGGACAATCCAAGCGCAAGCACGCGAGGTGTTGCACGTAACCTCGGTGTGAACCACGACCTGGTCTGGAGAGTGTTGCACGAGCAGCAGTTACATCCGTTTCATCGTCAGAGAGTCCAGGCATTACAACCTCGGGATTACCCTCTTCGTGTGGAATTCGCACGCTGGTTTCTGCAGCAGACAGCGGTGCAGCCTAATTTTCCGGCTTATGTGCTGTTCTCAGATGAGGCCTGTTTCACACGTGAGGGTGTGTTTAACATGCACAATTCTCACGTGTGGGCGCACGCAAATCCACATGCTACACGGGTGCATGCTCATCAAGAACGGTTCGCCGTCAATGTTTGGGCGGGTATCGTCCATGGCAAGTTGATTGGGCCGTACCTGCTGCCTGCCCGACTCGACGGGCGGGTTTATCAGATATTTCTTGAAGAAACGTTGCCGGAACTGCTGGAAGATGTTCCCGTGGCTATTCGTAGAAGAATGTGGTTTCAACACGACGGGGCCCCAGCACACTCCAGCAACGATGTGCGGGATTATCTGAACGCCACTTTTGGGGACCGATGGATAGGCCGGGGTGGGCCCGTAGCCTGGCCACCGAGATCGCCCGATTTAACATGCCTCGATTTCTTCCTGTGGGGACACATGAAGAACCTCGTGTACGAGACTCCCATTTACTCAGAAGAAGACCTCGTAGCAAGAATCGCTGTCGCCGCTGGAACTGTTCCCGAAATGCCGGGAATCTTTCGACGTGTACGTCGGTCAATGCTTCGACGCTGTCGGGCATGCATTGATGCTACCGTCGCAAACTTTCAGCCCTTCTTTAAATAAACATGCCTTCTTTAAATAAACATGTTACGCGTACTACGTCCGATTTAAGAATGCCCGCGGCAAGCGCGAGTCTAGCCCACTTCACCTTTTAGCCAATTGCA
>JAJOZX010001958.1:397500-412500 GCA_023014485.1 Bathynomus jamesi | reverse complement strand
TATTTTTTGTATTTATTTACAATAATCTTGTTCGAAACACGATAGACTGCTTGATCTTATACGAACAATTTCATTCTGAAAAGTTACTGTGTTTCTGTGAAAAAATAAAATCAGTGGAGTACGCACAGCGGCATAGGCAGTGTTTGTTGATTTAATGGTATTTATATTTCGAGGTTTATATATTTGTTTGTTCATTAATAATTAATACTTTACATGAAATGTGCATGGCTGGGCCTTATAAGCTACTTTATAAGCTAATTTAATTGTAAATTGCATAATTTATTAGAGGTAATATCCGCATAACATCCGCAGACAGAAGTGCGGATGCGGATGCGGATGTTAAAAATGATGCGGATATCCGGTCCACCACTAATATATATATATATATATATATATATATATATCCCATTATGATGCCTTATCCACGGAACACCATAAGTAAACCATAAGTAAACCGAATATATATATATATATATATATATATATATATATCGTAAAGAACGACGCTTGTATAGGAGATATTCCGCGCAAGACGAGAGAGAGAGAACGAAACAAATGAAAAAATGAGGTAACCACCCGGGAATCGAACCCAGGATCTTCCGATTGTCGGTCAGATGCGATACCATTACACCATGGGCCTCACTCTTCCAAATGCCGTAATTCTTCTACATACTCGCAGAAACCAAATACCTCATTTTTTCATTTGTTTCGTTCTCTCTCTCTCGTCTTGCGCGGAATATCTCCTATACAAGCGTCGTTCTTTACGTTATTTATACTGCGTGTTCTTTGCAGTTGAATGTATATATATATATATATATATATTGAATGAATTTGGTTGCAATGGATTGGGTAGAATACTTTCTTTCCAACCACAACTCATATTTGTACAAAAGGTATGTTGACGAGACACGTTTCTTCTTTTTCAAAACGCAAATCCGGCATCTCTATTTCTCGACTATCTCAACTTCGGCACCACAACATTAAATTTACTAAAAAAGACGAAACTGAAAACAACCTACATTTTTAGACATAAAATGAAAATGAAAAGGTTTATTGGCAGACTATAGTCCATATGACAAATATTACTAATACAATGACAGTTCATATACTAAGGATAGAAATATATACAACTGATTAGAAATAATACTGTAATGTCGAAGTTAAGTGGAGCTACAGACACGTTTTCGTACCAAGAAATAAAAGACAAAAATAACAAAAGACAATAATAAATTCAGTTCCTCTATATGTACACTATATCGGAAACTGACATACACAGACGTAGGCACTAACTACTAAGCCACATCCCTTCATTATATAAAATCACGAGTTTAAAAGTTCTCATCTATCGTCCCTATCATATTTGCTCCTCAATATTCGTCCTTCCATAAAGAAGTAGAAATTCTTCAAAACTTTAGCATCACTAATTCCTTCCCGAAACACTTATTTCAACACTTATTCAGAAATTTCCTCAATAACATCATATATCTCCCCTCCCCCCCCCCCTCCCTCTTCTATTAAAGTTCCTACAGTTATAAAAGATAAACACTATTTCACTTTCCCTTTCTACTGATTTATAAGTTACAAAATATACTCTGAACTTCGTAACCTACTTACCTCACTTTACCCCCAAATTAATTTTCAATTCTCATTCACAGATAACAGTAGCATCAAATTAATATTTTAATAATAAAGAAAAACTCCCTCAAGCCCTTGTTTCTTCCACAATTTACTCTTTTAACTGCTTTCGTCGCAACCCGAATTATATCAAACAAGAATGGACAAACGTCGCGACATCTCAACGAGAACTTCACAACCCTAAATCAGCCATTGGAGACCACTGTCATCTCCATAATCACCCGCAAGTTTCAAAATTATCGATTCCACAACAATCAACCAACCGGTCTCCGCATCCTTGGATCTCTACACATTCTTAGTAAGAAGCCTTTTTTTAACGACAACAGTTCCGCCTTTAACGTGTCCATTGTGAAATAACCTCTCGCATTCTCACGAATAAAATCACCGCCATTAATGAAGCATCTGTTCTAAACACACACCTTCAACTTAAATGGAAAACCCGACCAAAATGAAATCGTTAATATTCAAAATCTGAGTTAAAGTTAATAAACTCCGCCTCCGCGATATTTGATCTTGCCAAAACCATGTTAAACCTACTTAATAAGTTCGCGAACAATATTACATAACTCACAATAGTATAACATCATTATTATGTAACTATATACCTGTATTCATATTAACAAATCTTTTACTTTCTTATAACTTAATCATGTTTAATTATTTGTCTGCATTGTAATTTTTGTTCCTTTTTAATATTTTAGCACTGATGATGGAAATGATATATTTCGGAAACGTTTGAAAATAAAACTACGTGAACAAACTCTTCGTTCTCCTATTTCTCATTAACTTACGCTTTTCTGAAAACAAACCCTCCATTCAAGTTATATATATATATATATATATATATATATATATATATATATATATATATATATATATTATATATATATATATATATATTATATTTTCTTGTTACACCTAATGTATCTCCTGTACATGTATACATAGACCAATAAAACTGAAATTGAAATTAAATTGAAATTGAATCCATGGAACAAATATATATATATATATATATATATATATATATAGGAGGAGGAGATTGTAGACACCAATCGACCAGGGAAGTACTCAGGGGGGGGGGGGCGTTAGGCAGGAGATAGGGAGTGCTGGAACTCCAATTTCTGCTGTTAATGTCCCCTTTAGCTGATCTTTTTCCGTGTCTCATCCACCTTGTGAGCAGTCGAGCATGCTCTCAAACACACTTTTCTCCCTCTTCCTCCCTATACATAAATGCATCTTACACACTACACATTATTTTCAAAATTTAAAACAAAAATGGTATAGGCTTTAACAGCTTTAGAGACCTTGATTTCGAGCTTTCCTTTCCCTTCTTTGTAGGGGGGCGTTAAATTCTATATCAATTCATCGATTTGTAGTACCTGGTATTCCATGCATTAAAACCAAGCTCACCCTTTCGTCTACTGTTAATTTCGCAGCCATCCTCTACCTAAAAGAAAAAAATAATATATTATAATCAACACTGAAAATTCCTATGATGCGCGACTTTTGCGCCACCGGCAATATAATATATATATATATATATATATATATATATATATATATATATATATATATATATATATATATATTATTGTTGGTATGAAACTTGATTTACGTTAGGGAAAGGTGAGGTTCATTAATTAAGAGAATATTGTTTAAGGTATCTTAATTAAAATCGGATCATTGTTGATTTTCATTTTCATTTTCATTATTAATAATTATTTATTGTGATGACGTCGGTCGTTCGTGTTTCTTATCTAATTAAGAACTAAAAATGTTTTAATTTGTTGGCAATATTTTTAATATTCGAATTTTGTATGGTGCAATTTATCATTTTCCTATTATTAATATTCTTTTCTCATTTTTTCCTTGGGCTAACCTAGAATGGCTCCTGTAACTTCTACAGCAGCGATTCCCAACCTGTGGTACGCGTACTACCGATGGTGCGAGGACGTCCTCCAGGTGGTACGCAATAGGGTTATAAATACGTTGCTCTCTAATTGATAATTTCTTTCATGGTAATGTCATATTAAGCGTAGATGAATAACCCGCAACCATTCTGATTGCGGGTTTACGTGCCACCTAATTTGCGGTCCAGCTACATTTCACATTGTTTAATGATAACGCGCAAGGCCAAAATCAAGATTTTCATTCAGTAAAAATGAAAGGATGATAATTCAAGATTAAACACCACAGTTCCCTCCCTACAGTTTTGGATAGGTGGTACCAGCGTACCACCTTCCTTCTTTAATGATGGTACTTAGAACAGCATGATGTCAAGAAGTTTACTACCGTAAATGAGAAATGGTGTTGTGACATGGCCACCAGATACCAGAAAAGTCTTTCACGTTTCTAAACATAATCATGGTAGGAGGGTTTTTAGTACTCTATTTTCATTTGTTCCTTTTTTTCCTTTTCTAAATTCTTTCTTCAGCTAACCTAGAGTGGATCTTTGGGTCTTTGTTACACGTAACTTCTGTAATTTTTTTTCTTTTTAAAATTCGCTCCTTGAATGATTTCATACTTAAAAATATCCTATTTTTATAACCTGTTTTTTCTTTTCATTTTTCTAAAACGTTTTCAGTTTTTAAATTTAAAAAAAAATTATATTTCAGTGTACATATATATATTATATATATATATAATATATATATATATATATATATATATATATAAGTGGTTCTTTCATTGCGTGTTTTACGATGATTTTATGTTTATCAAACAAATCTTGGGTTTTATATATATATATATATATGGGAATGAACTCAGAATGGATCCCTGAGGTTTTTTTATGATACACACAGACCGTGCATGGAATAAGGAACTCTTCTAGGGAGATTAAATCCACTATAGTCCAAACAAGTAATGGTAAATGACAAATACTATAGTTTTTCTTTTTCATGATGCTAGCCCGACGTGGGCAACCTATAGTATTTGTCATTTACCATTACTTATTCGGACTATAGTGGATTTAATCTTCCTAGAAGAGTTCCTTGTTCCATGCACGGTCTGTGTGTATCATATATATATATATAATATATATATATATATATATATATATATTATATATATGATACACACAGACCGTGCATGGAACAAGGAACTCTTCTGGGATAATTAAATCCACTATAGTCCGAATAAGTAATGGTAAATGACAAATACCATAGTTTTTCTTTTTCATGATGCTAGCCCGACGTGGGCAACGGGTCACTAGCAAAGAGATCCCACAAATATAGCTTCCCTCACCAGCTATCTGCAAAGCAGACAGGATCCAGCCTTGGGACATGGATCCTGGATCCTGGATCCTGTCTGCTTTGCAGATAGCTGGTGAGGGAAGTTATATTTGTGGGATCTCTTTGCGAGTGACCCGTTGCCCACGTCGGGCTAGCAACATGAAAAGAAAAACTATGGTATTTGTCATTTACCATTACTTATTCGGACTATAGTGGATTTAATTATCCCAGAAGAGTTCCTTGTTCCATGCACGGTCTGTGTGTATCATAAAAAACTCAGGGGACCATTCTGAGTTCATTCATATAATATATATATATATATATATATATATATATATATATATATATTATATATATATATATTATATATTATAATATACACCTTTACGAGTATATACTGTTTTTCACAAAGAATAACTAACAAATAATATATACATACATATATACATCATATACTGCTCCCTTGTTTTTAGTTGTAAACTTGGTTTTATTTTACAATAATATTTCTTAATATTTGTGAGAGAAATATTTTTTCCGAATTTTATCATTGCGATTTATAATTTCCATTAAAAGAGCGTCGGATTATCCAGTAATAATTAATTTTTCCTACAGAATCTGCGGGGCTGACTTAATTAAAAAATTCTTTCTTCGGTTACCACAGATTTTACTGTACGTAACTGTATACTGCAATATACTGTACCTCTGCTTGCTGTATACGAGAAACTTTTACGCGAATGGCTTCAATTTCAGAATGTGAAAATTTCACGTCATAATTTATATTTTTCTTTTCATTGTATATCATGTTATTTTCATAGGTTACCTTGGTTTCGCTTCTGCCAGAATTGTTCATTCTAACGAAGGTCAAGCTTGTCACGCCACCTTAGACCTACAGTTTAACGTGGAATCCGAACTACGGTGTCATTTGAATTATAAAGCTTTTCCTTCCCTGTTAGTGTCAAAATAGGTTAAGAAGAGATTCCTCTCAGGCAAAATTATAGGTTCTAAATTGGGGACAGCATAGACACTAACTGGCAACTTACTGGCTCTCTTTTTTGACCCTATATACTTAAAAGGGAACCTATACTTAACACCAACATTAGCATTTTCATTACGCGTAACTTTTTACTTTTTAGTATTAGCGTTGGTAGTTTTTAGTATTAATTTTATTATTATTCGTTCATCGCGCGTATTATTTTGTTTATTTTTATTCCTATTTTTTAGTTTTTAAATTTATTGTTTAATTATTTGTAACATTTATTTATCTCCTGCCAATAAAAATTATCCTTATCGCTATCATCATCTTTGCGGACGATATTTATTGCTTAGAACGTTAAAGGTACAAAAATCTCATTTTAGTACCTCGACCAGAATGTTTTACGAACTTTACTGTTTACAGTGTGTACGATCTATGTTTTGTGTTTACGCTCTCGTTACATATCTTATTTCACGACTCCTTTTTTTTATATAGCTCATATTTGAGAAGTTTACAGATATCTAAACTGTAAAGGTTTTAACTGTCATGAAACGAAACTTTAATTTTTGTTTCGGTTTTCTTGTTTATACTGTGAAACTGCTCGTTAGATATTTAGCCGACATGAACTGTAAAATTAACATTCATCTTTTCTTTTTTTACGCATCAGCCTAATTACATTCAAGAATCAACTGGACAGGTTCTCGCGCAGTCCCTGATCAGTCATGCATTGCCGGCTATGAGAGCAGGATGAAAGTAGAAAGCGACTCTCTCCTTCATCAAATCTCCAAATGAGGCGAAATTCTGCAGCGGGTTTGAACTGAGGTCGATTTTGAACAGTTGCTCGAAAAGACTAAAAGCATCAAAAGTAATTTGTAAAGATGAGCATTTGTTGAAAGATGTTATTTTTAAGAACTTCTCTTCTTCCATTATTTTATTATTGCCATTATCGTTGTTCATTTAAGGAAAACGCTTTTCTTTCTTATATTTCTTTCTTTATTTCTTATATGAAAACTTTGTCTTAAATTCAGTCTTCATACACAGAAACCAAACACTACCCTCATCCTTCTATACATAGAAATATTATCTTCTTTCGTTTCAAGTCACTCCAAAAAGAAGTTTTGAAGATCATTTCTTCTATCTAAAGAATTACGTATCATTAAAGAAGTTATTATATTATCTGACAAGAAGCTTCGATACCCAAAAGAAGGAAAAACTTCTCTTAGAATGCATCCTCAAAAAGAAATTATAAGTTCTAAATTAATTTAGGTTTTATTTTGAGTGATAGATACATGGTATATTGGTATATACATATAAATCTACATAATACATATCTCATCTTCTCTCTCTCTCTCTCTCTCTCTCTCTCTCTCTCTCTCTCTCTCTCTCTCTATATATATATATATATATATATATATATATATATATATATATATATATACACTTATACAGGGTGTTTGAAAACTTTCTGTACAAATTGTAATGGGGGATAGGCAACACCACGACAAACCCTTTTCGTCTATAAGTGTATGTCCGCTGACGTCACCATTCGGCGCGAGAGGGCGCCGCTGCAATTGGCTAAAAGGTGAAGTGGGCTAGACTCGCGCTTGCCGCGGGCATTCTTAAATCGGACGTAGTACGCGTAACATGGAGCGCTTCACGACTGCTGAGATGGCTGACATGCGTATGGTGTATGGGGCTGCCAATGGAAACGGAAGAGCTGCTGTGAAGTTGTACCGACAGCGCTTCCCAAACAGACGTGTGCCAAACCACCAAACGTTTGTGCATTTGCATCGGCGACTGCGAGAAACTGGAACATTCCATGCAAATATGCATGACACTGGTCGGGAGAGAAACGTGCGCACTCCTGACATGGAAGAAGAAATCCTACGGCGATTTGAGGACAATCCAAGCGCAAGCACGCGAGGTGTTGCACGTATCCTCGGTGTGAACCACGACCTGGTCTGGAGAGTGTTGCACGAGCAGCAGTTACATCCGTTTCATCGTCAGAGAGTCCAGGCATTACAACCTCGGGATTACCCTCTTCGTGTGGAATTCGCACGCTGGTTTCTGCAGCAGACAGCGGTGCAGCCTATTTTTCCGGCTTATGTGCTGTTCTCAGATGAGGCCTGTTTCATACGTGAGGGTGTGTTTAACATGCACAATTCTCACGTGTGGGCGCACGCAAACCCACATGCTACACGGGTGCATGCTCATCAAGAACGGTTCGCCGTCAATGTTTGGGCGGGTATCGTCCATGGCAAGTTGATTGGGCCGTACCTCCTGCCTGCCCGACTCGACGTCAGGAGTGCGCACGTTTCTCTCCCGACCAGTGTCATGCATGTTTGCATGGAATGTTCCAGTTTCTCGCAGTCGCCGATGCAAATGCGCAAACGTTTGGTGGTTTGGCACACGTCTGTTTGGGAAGCGCTGTCGGTACAACCTCACAGCAGCTCTTCCGTTTCCATTGGCAGCCCCATACACCATATGCATGTCAGCCATCTCAGCAGTCGTGAAGCGCTCCATGTTACGCGTACTACGTCCGATTTAAGAATGCCCGCGGCAAGCGCGAGTCTAACCCACTTCACCTTTTAGCCAATTGCAGCGGGCCCTCTCGCTCTCGCGCCGAATGGTGACGTCAGCGGACATACACTTATAGACGAAAAGGGTTTGTCGTGGTGTTGCCTATCCCCCATTATAATTTGTACAGAAAGTTTTCAAACACCCTGTATATATATATATATATATATATATATATATATATATATATATATATATATATATATATATATATACTTCGGCATAGATATCATCAGTATAAATATCATAAATACATATTTATATCTGCTTTTTTTTAAATCTCCTTAAATGTTGCTTTCCCAAAATGTATAATTTCTAAAGGTGGAGTTGCCTTACATTTCCTTGCCTTTCGCTCTCTCAAAATGCGTGGGGTTCGACGCATTGATACAATTTATCATGTCAGATGAACAATTAGTCAGGTTTTGGGTTTTATTCGGGCGTAGAAATGGTGATTGACACTATTTGTCTCTTCTTATATATAAAAGTTGGTGTTTGAATTTTGTTTGTCAAATTTTTATGTTTGTTTGAATATATCTCTCTCTCTCTCTCTCTCTCTCTCTCTCTCTCTCTCTCTCTCTCTCTCTATATATATATATATATATATATATATATATATATATATATATATATACTGTGTGTATATATACTGTATATTTGACCTTTCATGTTTGCTTCTATATACTGTGTATATGATATATATATATATATATATATATATATATATATATATATATATATATATGTGTGGTGTGTGTGTGTTGTGTGTGTGGGTATATATATATATATATATATATATATATATATATATATACAAAGATACGATTCAGTATTTTAAAAGTGGCTTATTAAGATTCAAGATAATTGTATTTGATAAGAACATTGTATCAGAAATTAGTTATTAAAAGTCGAGTTCAGCCCGAACTCAATTAGAGAGTATAAATAAAGTCATAAATATGCCGCACAGGTTATCAGTGCCAAAATAAACAATAACCAAAAGGAGCGAGCATTTATTATACTTTCGTTTATAGACACTCCTTCATAATCTAAGAAAACATTCCATGCTAAGATCATTAACTTTTAGAAGTATGTTTTTAACAACTCAACAGATGGGAGGGCTTCTATCGCCTGAATTCTAAACGTATATTCTAAAGTTCTCAATTTTATGATGAAAGAATGATGCCAGGCAGTGCCAATACGCAAAAGTTAAGATTGAAAAACAATATAACGTGTGTCTCATATGTATTGTCCCTAATTTTTTAAACAGCAAAATAGTGCTAAGTATATGAGAAATTTATATATATATATATATATATATATATAATATATATATATATATATATATATATATATATAAGTATATATGTATATATGGTGTGTGTGTGTGTGTGGTGTATATATATATGTGTGTGTGTGTGTGTGTGTGTGTGTGTGTGTGTGTGCACGGAGAAAAATCTATATAGTTAAATATTGGCACAATGTACCAAATAGTTAATCCAAATATTATTATATGGTTAATCCAACTGTACTATAGTTGCAGTAACCATGATTTTTGTTTCGATAGAAACTTAGATATTTAGTGCAGCCACAGAAGCTTTGTATGAACCAAAGTATGGTTGGCTTAACCATTTGGCATGGTGAGCAATATTTAAATATTTATAGCCGTTTCAACCAAGGATATTTCTCCGTATGGCATTTGTTTGTTTATGTATGAAGTGTCGCGCGGCACAATGACGAATCAACGACTGGGCAAAAATTCCGTTTTCTGTAACTTTAAACGCTTCTGTTTCATCATTTAAACATTCACTCATTCAATTTTCATGAAATTACTTACATAATTAAAAAAAATTCAATTAATAAAGTTAATATCAATATTTAAAATTTCACAATTTTTAAAGCCGTTTTCTTCAAAACTTTATTTTGCTACATTCGTCATTGTTCGCGGGACGCCTCATACATATATATATATATATATATATATATATATATATATACACGTCTAGTGACTCAATCGGTTAGGGCGCCGCCCGGCTGTGCTGAAACTCTGCTGAGTCGTGGGTTCGAACCCCAGTGCTGCCTAGAGCTGGGCGGTTGTCTTTTTTATATCTTACGTCACGACGAAGCGGCGCGCCGGCCACCTCCCTTTTAATTGACTCTGCTAAAGTAGCCGAGACTCAAGCCCATAACCCCGCTTCCTTGGGGAATATGGGACATATATATATGAAAATGAAAATGAAAATGAAAAGGTTCATTGGCAGACTACAGTTCATATGACAAATATTATTAATACATTGACAGTTCATATACTAAGGATAGAAATATATACAATTGATTAGAAATAATACTGCACTGTCGAAGTTAAGTAGAGCTACAGACAGACGTTTTCGTACCAAGAAGTCCATAACTTAGAGGATAAATGGCAGGACTCATGGATAGCTTGGATGATCGGGTTGGTTGATTTTTTAATTCTTTGCATTAGACTGTGTTGAGCACGTCTTGTTACCTCCGGGAAGCTCGGGACATTGCTGGTAGCAAACATTTGCGAAGCTGAGCATCTCGGGTTGTAATTTATGTAAGAGTCTAAAAGACCTGTTGTACAGCAAATTTAGGGTTCTGCCAGAACTTTTTTTATAATTCATCCAGAGTTGCTGACCGTATATATTACTGCAGAAAGTACGAAAGAGTGTGTCTTTAGCTTCACTTGTACAGAAACGAAAGTTCCTTATGGTCATATTCGCTTTAGCACACAGGCTTCGAGATTGTTTTCTTATATCCGAGTCATCACTCAAGGAGCTGGTAATAGTTTGACCCAAATACTTAAACTCTTGTGCTTCCACAATTACTTCACCATTCATTTTAAACCTTATATCAGCTGGCTGATTACAGCTTTTAGGATGAAATTGCATAACCTTAGTTTTTGTAACATTAAAAAGAATATCATGTTTCTGCGAATACACTTCGCAGACTTTAGTAGCCGATCCAGACCTTTAACAGAGGGACTTATTAACACCATATCATCGGCATAAACTAAGTTATTTATCCTTGTGTTATCTATACAACATCCTACTGTTGCCTCATTAAGTGAAGCAATTAATCCGTCAATATACACATTAAACAGCATAGGGGAGAGCAAGGAGCCTTGTCTCACCCCGCAAGAGGAGCCAAAACACTCGGATAGTACATTGCCCCACCTAACAGTGAAAGATTGGGGGAATACCAAAATTTCAATAAATTTAATATGTACATGGGAACCTTCCTGTCTTCTAGTTTTGCAAATAAAATATTGTGGTTCACCCTATCATATGCCTTACTTATATCAAGGAAACAGCTATAAATGGTTGAATTACTGTCAATGTATTTAGATATTGTTTCTTTAAGTACATAGATACACAGGTCAGTTGAGTGGGACCTTTTAAAGCCAAACTGATTAGATGTCCATAGGAAATCATTTAATCGGAGTAACAAGAGTTTTTCTAGTAGTTTCGAGAAGCAGGAAGCGACAGCAATAGGCCTGTAATTATTGCTGGACAGAATGTCTCCGTACTTATTTTTGACCAGGGGCAAGATATATACCCTCATGAACTCTGCAGGGATATAGCTATGAGCAAGCATGGCTGATAGGAGCAATGATATATGCAGACATACTACGTCATTTGCATATTTTAAGTGCTCATTCGATAAGTCATCTACCCCTGACGCAGAACCAGTCTTTAACTCTTTAATTAACCTCTTTACTTCAGAAAATGATATCAAAATATTTTCCCTTGTCCCTCCCACAATCGTTTCGCTGCAATCTATCTTAAGATTATCCCTACTCACACTATTAAGAATGTTAGAGTAGTGGTTTTTCCACAGCTTTGCAATTTCATCCTCCCCCGACACCCCATCGATTGTCGGAGGGAGGACATTTTTGACACCCGTTTGATTCTTAACAAATTTCCAAAATTTGTTATTATCGTTATTTATGCGAGCTTCACAGGCTTTTGATGCTCGAATAGACTCTTCTTCCTGTTTACATCGCCTTATGGCCGCCTTATACTGACCCCGACTTCTACACATATTATGTATACTGGTCCTAATCTGGGTCTACCATGAAAGCACCACAAATCATAGGCGTCTTTCGATTCCCTCTTCAGGGGGGCAATAAAATCATTCCATCCAGGAATAACCTTAGTATGATAGTTGTAAGATTTAATCAAGGGGCTTCCTGCTTCTCTTAACAGGGATATTATCTTACTATAATACCTATCTATGAGTTTACAGTGAGAATCATTTGAGCAAGGATTATTACAGCAAGGTGCAAAATTTCTAAATTATTAAAGAGGTGACATGTTCTGTCTTTGTATTCTATTCTCTGCTGCATATTAACATTGGACCAATCGACGCGATTATTCTTACCTATTGAGTTCTTGTTAAGTCGTGTTGCGCATAAATTGGTAACGTTAATTAATATTTCTAATGGTCTATGATCAGAAAGAAGGAAATCATGCAAAATATGAACTCTAACAATTCGATCCTTTAGATTATTACTAGTGAGACAATGATCAATCCACCTGGTGGTACCACTCATATCGCTAACGTATGTAAAATTACCACTGGCTACCCCTAATACATCTACATCACTTATACTTAAATTGGCCGACTCGCACATGTTACCCAATTCTCCAAAGAATTCCGAGTTCACATGTGCGTTAAAGTCCCCCATTATTATACAGTGAGAATATTTGGGGTTATCTGATAATGACTTAATTTTGTACAGCAAATCAATGTATTCATCTAGATTACTGCCGTTGTTGTATGGTAAATAGCAGTTTACAATTAATATGCAATCATTGTTCACTTGTAATTCAATGCCTAACAACCTTACGTTATCGCTTGTTAAAAATCTTATATGTTTTGACAAATTTTTCCTTAATAAGAAAGCAACACCACCAAAAGGCCTACCGTACATTAATTCATCTGACAAGTCTACTGCTGATGACGCATGGTACATAAAGTCATCATGGATGGTAGAGAGGAATTTTAGCTCTTGCTTAGGTAGCCAGTGCTCCTGCAGGAGTATCAAATCTGCACTGTCGCAGATTTTATGAACATCTACAGTTGAATTCCTCACTGACCTTACATTATATGAGACTATTTTCAACAAGTTATCCGCCATGACTGATAGAAATTTATTATTAGTAAGATTATTATTATTATAAGATATTATTATTATACACAGTACAACTTTCAGGCATTACCGTTAGGGCGCCTATTATTATTATTATTATTATTATTATTATTATTATTATTATTTTGCCTGTTATCAAATCTCCTGGAAAAGTGAATAAACTCCTTAACAATAATACCGTGGCCATTGACTCATATTATACGGGTTGAAATGCGCATTTACACCTTTAATTATTACTTTAAAAGAGTTATAATACGGAGATTTCGTGTTTAGTTTATTAACTATCACTATACTGTGTTCACCAATGATTTCTTCTATCATGTGTCGAATATCGCTTGCCTCGTTCGAGAGCTGAATTCGCGACACAAATAGGGTGAGATTCTCCATCGGTGGCCTCGCCGCGGAGACCGGTTGAGGAGACCTTTGGGACTGGCGCCTATTAACAGTTACCCACCCGTCCTGCTCCCTCGATCTCCCTGAGGCAGGGTTCGCCTGCCTGGGGGATGGGTGGCACAACCTTTGGGGGATAGGAGGCCCCTCCCTTACTCTGTGGCTTGGTGAGGGTCTGTTAGCGGTGTTTATACCCTGACGGCCGCGCGTGCCTCTCCTTCTTCGGTGGGAGGGGGGAGAACTGCGTACCGAGCGAGGCGTAATCGAACACCTCTCCTCTGCAGTGGGAGGCAGGGAAGAGGGCAATGATGCCTCGACTCTCGGCATTGGACCGTCCCTGTTCCTCATTGTGAGATCGGGAGCAGGAGTCCTTTCCTGAACGGGAGGGGGGTTGACCGCTACCCCTGCATGCTGCGTTTCCACCCCACCTTCAGGGGGGGAGTTGGAGGCGGGGATTTCGTTTCCCTCGCTGCCCGACGCGCTTCTTGGAGATCTGGCTTGCTGAACTACTTCCGAGTAACTAGGCTTTGGGAGGAGCGTCTCTTTCAACGCATCTAACTCTGACCGGAACTGTTCTATCGAAATCGCGTTTTTCTGATTTGACACCACGTGTTGGTGTTTCAGTTCAACTATCGACTTTTGTACCTCATTATACTGTTTGAGGAGCACCGAGACGTTTACGTCACCCATAGAGATTACCGGTATTCTATGGAAGTTAGTAACGTAAAAGGTAATATTATTCTCATTATCCCGGAGGGTCGACACTTTATTTATAATGTCTTTCAGGGTATTCTCGTTTTTAGAATTACCTCTACGAGTTGGGAGGGAAGCACCGGACAGGGTGTTTAATTGTACCCTCGCATGTTCTATTTCTTCTGAATCATAAAAATCATGACAGACAGATACAAGAAGGTCTGACCTAATATGATCTACATTGTCAAATATAAAACATAACAAAGGATTTTCTACAAGATTTACAGCATTTATATATATACAGGGCGTCCCAAAAAAATGTATACACA